>JAWPHD010007487.1:0-128389 GCA_037043455.1 Cyrtodaria siliqua | reverse complement strand
CTAAAATATGGCCTCTAGAGTGTACACAAGGTTTTTCCAATATTTGACCTAGTGACCTAGTTTTTGACCCCACATGACCCATTTTCGAACTTGACCGAGATTTCATTGAGACAAACAATTAAGATAAACATTCTGACAAAGTTGCATCAAGCTCGGGTCAAAAATATGGCCTCTAGAGTGTACACAAGGTTTTTCCAATATTTGACCTAGTGACCTAGTTTTTATTTTCATGTGACCCATTTCCGAACTTGATCAAGATATAATTAAGATAAACAATTTGACAAAGTTTCATCAAGATTGGGTAACAAATATGACCTCTAGAGTCTTCACAAGTTTTTTCAAGTATTTGACCTAGTGACCTAGTTTTTGACCCACATGACCCATTTTTGAACTTGACCGAGATTTCATTGAGACAAACATTCTGACAAAGTTTCATTAAGATCGGGTCAAAAATATGGCCTCTAGAGTGTACACAAGGTTTTTTCAAAGTTTGACCTAGTGACCTAGTTTTTAACACCATGTGACCCATTTCCGAACTTGATCAAGATATAATTAAGATAAACAATTTGACAAAGTTTCATCAAGATTGGGTAACAAATATGACCTCTAGAGTGTACACAAGTTTTTTCAAGTATTTGACCTAGTGACCTAGTTTTTGACCCCACATGACCCATTTTTGAACTTGACCGAGATTTCATTGAGACAAACATTCTGACGAAGTTTCATGATGATTGCATCAGAAATGTGGCCTCTAGAGTGTACACAAGAAAAGTTGACGGACGACGGAAAACGGACAACACACCATCCCATAAGCTAAAAACAAACTTTACCGAGCTATTATTGACATTAACAATCTGGTAAAGTTAAGTAATAAATCGAATGAAAAAAAATATGGCGTCTAGAGTGTACACAAGGTTTTTCAAGTATTTGACCTAGTGACCTAGTTTTTGACCCCATGGGACCCATTTTCGAATTTTAGCAAGCTATAATTGAGACAAATATTCTGACAAAATTGCATCAAGATCGGGTCAAAAATATGGCCTCTAGAGTGTACACACAGTTTTTCCAAAGTTTGACCTAGTGACCTAGTTTTTAACACCATGTGACCCATTTTTGAACTTGACTAAGATATAATTAAGACAAACATTTTGACAAAGTTTCATCAAGATTGGGTCAGAAATACGGCTTCTAGAGTGTACACAAGGTTTTTCAAGTATTTGACCTAGTGACCTAGTTTTTATCCCCATGTGACCCATTTTCAAACTTGACCAAGATATAATTAAGACAAACATTCTCACAAAGTTGCATCAAGCTCGGGTCAAAAATATGGCCTCTAGAGTGTACACAAGGTTTTTCCAATATTTGACCTAGTGACCTAGTTTTTAACTTCATGTGACTCATTTTCGAACTTGATCAAGATATAATTAAGATAAACAATTTGACAAAGTTTCATCAAGATTGGGTAACAAATATGACCTCTAGAGTGTACACAAGTTTTTTCAAGTATTTGACCTAGTGACCTAGTTTTTGACCCCAAATGACCCATTTCTGAACTTGACATTCTGACAAAGTTTCATCAAGATCGGGTCAAAAATATGGCCTCTAGAGTGTACACACGGTTTTTCCAAAGTTTGACCTAGTGACCTAGTTTTTAACACCATGAGACCCATTTTCAAACTTGACCAAGATATAATTAAGACAAACATTCTGACAAAGTTGCATCAAGCTCGGGTCTAAAATATGGCCTCTAGAGTGTACACAAGGTTTTTCCAATATTTGACCTAGTGACCTAGTTTTTAACCCCATGTGACCCATTTTCAAACTTGACCAAGATATAATTAAGACAAACATTCTCACAAAGTTGCATCAAGCTCGGGTCAAAAATATGGCCTCTAGAGTGTACACACAGTTTTTCCAAAGTTTGACCTAGTGACCTAGTTTTTAACACCATGTGACCCATTTTCAAACTTGACCAAGATATAATTAAGACAAACATTCTGACAAAGTTGCATCAAGCTCGGGTCTAAAATATGGCCTCTAGAGTCTACACAAGGTTTTTCCAATATTTGACCTAGTGACCTAGTTTTTGACCCCACATGACCCATTTTCGAACTTGACCGAGATTTCATTGAGACAAACAATTAAGATAAACATTCTGACAAAGTTGCATCAAGCTCGGGTCAAAAATATGGCCTCTAGAGTGTACACAAGGTTTTTCCAATATTTGACCTAGTGACCTAGTTTTTATTTTCATGTGACCCATTTCCGAACTTGATCAAGATATAATTAAGATAAACAATTTGACAAAGTTTCATCAAGATTGGGTAACAAATATGACCTCTAGAGTGTACACAAGTTTTTTCAAGTATTTGACCTAGTGACCTAGTTTTTGACCCACATGACCCATTTTTGAACTTGACCGAGATTTCATTGAGACAAACATTCTGACAGAGTTTCATTAAGATCGGGTCAAAAATATGGCCTCTAGAGTGTACACAAGGTTTTTCCAAAGTTTTACCTAGTGACCTAGTTTTTAACACCATGTGACCCATTTCCGAACTTGATCAAGATATAATTAAGATAAACAATTTGACAAAGTTTCATCAAGATTGGGTAACAAATATGACCTCTAGAGTGTACACAAGTTTTTTCAAGTATTTGACCTAGTGACCTAGTTTTTGACCCCACATGACCCATTTTTGAACTTGACCGAGATTTCATTGAGACAAACATTCTGACAAAGTTTCATCAAGATCGGGTCAAAAATATGGCCTCTAAAGTGTACACACGGTTTTTCCAAAGTTTGACCTAGTGACCTAGTTTTTAACACCATGTGACCCATTTTTGAACTTGACCAAGATATAATTAAGACAAACATTTTGACAAAGTTTCATCAAGATTGGGTCAGAAATACGGCTTCTAGAGTGTACACAAGGTTTTTCAAGTATTTGACCTAGTGACCTAGTTTTTAATCCCATGTGACCCATTTTCAAACTTGACCAAGATATAATTAAGACAAACATTCTGACAAAGTTGCATCAAGCTCGGGTTAAAAATATGGCCTCTAGAGTGTACACAAGGTTTTTCCAATATTTGACCTAGTGACCTAGTTTTTGACCCCACATGACCCATTTTCGAACTTGACCGAGATTTCATTGAGACAAACATTCTGACAAAGTTTCATGATGATTGCATCAGAAATGTGGCCTCTAGAGTGTACACAAGCAAAAGTTAACGGACGGAAGGACGGACGGACGGACGGACGGACACCACACCATCCCATAAGCTCTGCTGGCCTTTGGCCAGTAGAGCTAAAAATGCAACCTTATATGCCCGATCCACTTTTGTGGTGGCGCATAGCTATGTAGTCAAGTGCATGCCTCAGGATTACTTAAGATTGCATGGGTAAAATCAGGTCTTTGTTAATTATGACTTACACTTGATTGTCATTAAGTAACTCAGACATCATTAAGCTTCTAATGAGCGCTGGGCATGCTCGATTGTTCTATGCTTTTCAAGTGTGTATGTAGGAATTTGGTTCTCAATATTTATCGTCGATTTTATAATGAGTTTGTGTATGCATTCTGTTTTTAATGTGTTTTTGGTGAAATTATATGCGTAATTACACAGATACGCATCCTATCAGAAGCACTGTTTAATATGTATTTAATTAATTCAGCATCAATCAATACAGAACTCGCTTCAATGTATCTCTCTTCATAATTTCCTTGTATACTTACACCTTTCCATATATGGTTGTCTGCATCATATATCAAATAACCGTCCATAATTTTCATCACAGGAAACATCATTACTAAGAATAAAAATAAGCCGATTAGAATTAAGAATGACAATAGAGGAAATGTACATCAAATAAAGAAACTTGATGAATTTGTTGAAAATGAATGTATAAGTATTTTACAGTGAAGTTTAAACTTAAAAGTTTTGTTTTCTTATCAGTTTATAAATCAAGAATGTGTCAGACGCATATATTCTATTTTCAAATTGATAGTTTCAATTCAATGATGATCCCAATACACAATAAATATTCTGCGATGTACGTACCTGGAAATGTGAAGAATAAAGCTAGGCACAGGCACGACTTGACCACCATGGCAAAATCTACAGAATCTCCTGTAACAAAAAGGCAATATAATAGCAACAAAATATAGAAACGTGTATAGTTATGAAATAATATATATGTACCTGTGTTTTATCGGTGAATAAAATACAGTTAGGAGTTCGGATGCGAACGCACTCGTGATTTATTTACTCGCATCCGAACGACTAACGCATCCGAACGACTAACTGTATTTTATTCACCGATAAAATACAGGTACGTATTTATTATTTCGAGTCTAACACAACAATAACCCCATTGTTTACGTGTTGGGGTACTATATATTATCTCGGAGGTCAAGGTAATCAGGCTGCTATATTTACAGGCTGTTCCATTGGGCGCACCCCCCCTTATGCAAAATTCTGCATTTCAATACACTAGTAGTCACATGACAAACAATTAAGTCACTGCTTACGTCATATAGCTTGCGCTGCTGTATGACGTCAAACGTTCTCAGCCTGTTCAAGATGCTTATTTATGTTACATGTACTGATGCATATGATGGGTTTATTTCGGGGGTGTGCACGGTTTGGGAGCATGGCAAGTTTGTTGTAATTAACATTTCATTAAAATTACTGTTGAGTTTGTCTTCTTGATGTATATTTACCAAGTGACATGTAACGTGGTGCTTCCAATGGATGAACTATACGCGGGGAATTAATGGAACAGCTGTATTTTATCGTAGAATAACATACAGCTGTCTCTCTTCTGTGAGTATATGAAAGACTGCGGAGGTCTTGTTAGAATACGAAACAGATCCATAACAATAACATTAATGAATGAGGAAAAAACAATCTAACATTGTTTATGAAAATACTCAGTGCTGATTGGTTATTGGGGAGGTCTTTGGAGACCTCAGAGGTCAGAAACATTATTTTAAGCAACGCTACGTTCCAACAACACATTTAATAGAATGAAGCTGCATATTTTTCTCATTTGATGTTAAGAGATAGGCATAAAATGTAAATTGTGAGAATTTGTTTGTAGTTTGTTCTATCTCTCAACAAAATGTTTATCATGGTACATAAAAGTCCATGTCTGATAAGAAATATATTTCCAGCGAGTTTATATTGTGTGAAATCAAAACCTTGCATTTGGGAACACATTGAAACCGTGGGCCTGCAGCCCTTGGTATCGATGGACTTCAAATTGCACCCACCAGGTATTGTCCTGGGGCAGTATTGACCTGGGGCAATATAAACCCACTGGAAATACATTTCATTTTGTCAGTACTCAGCTTTGTCAGTACTTTTAAATGGCCTCACAAGCATTCTTTACGATAATATATACCGAGGGAAAAAAGTTTAGCAAGTGTTTTAGATTAAATAATACTGTAATACTATACAAGATATACTGACATTTTGGGACTTTACTGGCATGACCCCTAATTTCATTCATTCATTACATCATTAAGATGTTTGACTGGTAGTGATGTGTGTTTAATAAAGTATTGTGTCTATGGCAGTAGTTTCTTGATTTTACAACCAAAAATGATTATTTCCAGGGTGCAACAGTATAGAAGGATAGAGAGAAGAAGAGATAGAGTTATAATATAATATGTATATATATGTCAAGGCCAGAAGCTAATTTCACACTCGTTTTTTCAAGAATTTTTTTCTGAACGTTTTTTTTACTGTTCTGTGCACTCTGCAATTGGGTCAGATATATATTTTTCTTCGTTTCTGCAACTTTTGTTTACCGAAATATGCCCTACTTACTTGGACATTTTTCGTTATCAAAAAGCATGGTTGTACGAAGGTTTACACAGAAATGCTGGCAGTTTACTTATTGTTCACGCGACAATTAATATGTAGTCGCTACAAGTTTTCATTATATAACTCTATGTAAACAAAGATGGCCCCTGGCAGCCATGTTTAACGTCGAGTCAAAAAAATTTTTGACAAGGATCAACATCATGTCATACTGATCATTTTAGGAAAAGACGCATATCAATATCACTTATAGTTTTCAAGAAGTAGTTGCTACAAACTTGTTTTTTGAAAATATATTTTTAGCCGTGGCAGCCATCTTGAATTTCCGGCCGACCTGAAATTTTGCTAGGATCAATTAGACCTCAAGAGCAACATTCCTGTGAAGTTTCATGAAAATCCGTCAAGTAGTTTCAGAGGAGTAGTCGCTACAAGTTTTGATTATATAACTCTATGTAAACAAAGATGGCCGCTGGCAGCCATGTTTAACGTCGAGTCAAAATAATTTTTGACAAGGATCAACATCATGTCATACTGATCATTTTAGGAAAAGACGAATATCAATATCACTTATAGTTTTCAAGAAGTAGTCGCTACAAACTTGTTTTTTGAAAAATTATTTTTAGCCGTGGCGGCCATCTTGAATTTCCGGCCGACCTGAAATTTTGCTAGGATCAATAAGACCTCAAGAGCAACATTCCTGTGAAGTTTCATGAAAATCCGTCAAGCAGTTTCAGAGAAGTAGTCGCTACAAGTTTTCATTATATAACTCTATGTAAACAAAGATGGCCACTGGCGGCCATGTTTAACGTCGCATCAAAATAATTTTCGACAAGGATCAACATCATTCCATACTGATCATTTTAGAATAAGTCCCATATTAATATCACTTATAGTTTTCAATAAGTACTCGCTACAAACTTGTTTTTTGAAAATCTATTTTTAGCCGTGGCGGCCATCTTGAATTTCCGGCCGACCTGAAATTTTGCTAGGATCAATAAGACCTCAAGAGCAACATTCCTGTGAAGTTTCATGAAAATCTGTCAAGTAGTTTCAGAGGAGTAGTCGCTACAAGTTTTCATTATATAACTCTATGTAAACAAAGATGGCCGCTGGCAGCCATGTTTAACATCGAGTCAAAATAATTTTTGACAAGGATCAACATCATGTCATACTGATCATTTTAGGAAAAGACGCATATCAATATCACTTATAGTTTTCAAGAAGTAGTCGCTACAAACTTGTTTTTTGAAAAATTATTTTTAGCCGTGGCGGCCATCTTGAATTTCCGGCCGACCTGAAATTTTGCTAGGATCAATAAGACCTCAAGAGCAACATTCCTGTGAAGTTTCATGAAAATCCAAGTAGTTTCAGAGGAGTAGTCGCTACAAGTTTTCATTATATAACTCTATGTAAACAAAGATGGCCACTGGCAGCCATGTTTAACGTCGCATCAAAATAATTTTCGACAAGGATCAACATCATTCCATACTGATCATTTTAGAATAAGTCCCATATCAATATCACATATAGTTTTCAATAAGTACTCGCTACAAACTTGTTTTTTGAAAATCTATTTTTAGCTGTGGTGGCCATCTGGAATTTCCGACCAAAATGAAATGTTGCTATGATGATTTAGACATCAAGAGCAACATTACTGTGAAGTTTCATGGAAATCCGTCGAGTAGTTACAAAGGAGTAGTCGGTACAAGTTTTTACACTAAATAACTCTATGTAAACAAAGATGGCCACTGGCAGCCATGTTTAATGTCAAATCGAAACGATTTTCGACAAGGACCAACATCATGTCATGCTAATCATTTTAGAAAAAGTCCCATATCAATACCACTTAGAGTTTTCAAGAAGTAGTCGCTACAAACTTGCTTTTTAAAAATCTATTTTTAAATTTGGTGGCCATCTTGGATTTCACATCAACAAGAATTTTTGCTAAGATCAACTAGACTTTAGGGGCAACATTTCTGTAAAGTTTCATGAAAATCCATTCAGTTGTTTCAGAGGAGTAGTCGCTACAAAAAAAAGTTTACAGACGGAAGACGGACGACGGACGCCACACCACGGCATAAGCGCTGATCCCTGATCAGTAGAGCTAAAAAATCAGGAAAAACAAGTATTTTCATTCTGGTCTTCCCTTTACTATATACACATAACATTCTCTGCTTCTATCTATCCTTCTATAGTATATATTGTAATGAATGCCTTATCTCCCTTGTTGTCCTCTGTCGTGAGATATCTCAACCACAGTCTGCAAGAATGAACAATATTCAAACATTATATGGTGTATTTACTGCACTTACCTTTTGGTAAATTAAGTGTTATGATTTGGTTGGTTTCTCTACCAAAGGACTGCAAAATAAAGCCAGAAATATATATTACATAGCTTTACAAGTAGTATCTGTATCAGGACTATAGACATTATGATTGTGGCATTAAAGAGACACAATAACTTGTTATCTGTATCAGGACTATAGACATTATAATTGTGGCATTAAAGGGACACAATAACTTGTTATCTGTATCAGGACTATAGACATTATAATTGTGGCATTAAAGGGACACAATAATTTGTTATCTGTATCAGGACTATAGACATTATAATTGTGGCATTAAAGGGACATAATAACTTGTTATCTGTATGAGGACTATAGACATTATAATTGTGGCATTAAAGGGACATAATAACTTGTTATCTGTATCAGGACTATGTAATTATAAATGTGGCATTAAAGGGACACAATAACTTGTTATCTGTATCAGGACTATAGACATTATAATTGTGGCATTAAAGGGACACAATAACTTGTTTTCTGTATCAGGACTATAGACATTATAATTGTGGCATTAAAGGGACACAATAACTTGTTATCTGTATCAGGACTATAGACATTATAATTGTGGTACAAAAGGGACACAATACCTTGTTATCTGTATCAGGACTATAGACATCATAATTGTCAGGACTATAGACATTATGAATCTGGCATTAAAGGGACACAATAACTTGTTATCTGTATCAGGACTATAGACATTATGATTGTGGCATTAAAGGGACACAGTAACTTGTTATCTGTATCAGGACTATATACAGTATAAATGTGGCATTAAAGGGATGCAATAACTTGTTATCTGTATCAGGACAATAGACATTATAATTGTGGCATTAAAGGGATGCAATAACTTGTTATCTGTATCAGGACTATAGACATTATAATTGTGGCATTAAAGGGATGCAATAACTTGTTATCTGTATCAGGACTATAGACATTATGATTGTCAGGACTATAGACATTATAATTGTGGCATTAAGGGACACAATAACTTGTTATCTGTATCAGGACCATAGACATTATAATTGTGGCATTAAAGGGATACAAAAACTTGTTATCTGTATCAGGACTATATAATTACATTATAATTGTGGCATTAAAGGGACACAATAACTTGTTATCTATATCAGGACTATAGACATTATAATTGTGGCATTAAAGGGACACAATAACTTGTTATCTGTATCAGGACTATAGACATTATAATTGTGGCATTAAAGGGACACAATAACTTATTATCTGTATCAGGACTATAGACATTATAATTGTGGCATTAAAGGGACACAATAACTTGTTATCTGTATCAGGAATTATGATTGTGACATTAAAGGGACACAATAACTTGTTATCTGTATCAGGACTATACACGTTATAATTGTGGCATTAAAGGGACACAATAACTTGCTATCTGCATCAGGACTATAGACATTATAATTGTGGCATTAAGGGACACAATAACTTGTTATCTGTATCAGGACCATAGACATTATAATTGTGGCATTAAAGGGACACAATAACTTGTTAATGTATCAGGACTATAGACATTATAATTGTGGCATTAAAGGGACACAATAACTTGTTATCTGTATCAGGACTATAGACACTATGATTGTCAGGACTATAGACATTATAATTGTGGCATTAAAGGGACACAATAACTTGTTATCTGTATCAGGACTATAGACACTATGATTGTCAGGACTATAGACATTATAATTGTGGTATTAAAGGGCCACAATAACTTGTTATCTGTATCAGGACTATATACATTATAATTGTGGCATTAAAGGGACACAATAACTTGTTATCTTTATCCCGACTATATACATTATGATTGTGGCATTAAAGGGACACAATAACTCAATAACTTGTTATCTATATCAAGACTATAGACATTATAACTGTGGCATTAAATGGACACAATAACTTTTTATCTGTATCAGGACTAGAGACGTTATAATTGTGGCATTAAAGGGACACACTAACTTGTTATCTGTATCAGGACTAGAGACATTATAATTGTGGCATTAAAGGGACACAATAATTTGTTATCTGTATCAGGACTATAGATGTTATAATTGTCAGGACTATAGACATTATAATTGTGGTATTAAAGGGACACAATAACTTGTTATCTGTATCAGGACTATAGACGTTATATTGTGGCATTAAAGGGACAAAATAACTTGTTAAGTTATTACAGTTTTAGGTGTTTTTTCAAATAACTGCAATAAGATATTTTTAGATATATGCATTCATTTTCATCTGTTTTCTATCCAAACCAGATTTTCCTGCAACTGCTTTGCCATTGATTCTTTCACGCAATGTTTAGAAATATTTTAACGCAATCTATTCAAGACGATACATGTAACATGTGTAACATGAAAACATTGGTAATTAATTGACTCTAGGGCAATCATACCTAATGGTGCCATCATTATTCAATTAGATGGTCAAGTTCTCGTTTGAAAGGATTTATTGCTTGGGGTTTAGTTTTATTAAGTGACATCATTTTCAAAAAAGTATCCTAAATAAGCTATTTAACCAAAAGTAAGAGGAATGAACTTTTACCCTGTGTCAAATGGAAACAATTTCTTCTTGAAAATTGCTTAATTTAAACAAGTTTCACCCCTGACTGCTAGACAATACAGATATGTAGATAGATTATTACACCAACACATATAGCTAGATCTACCTTACAAAGACTGGCAAATCAGAGACTGGAAAACAGAAGCATAATATTATAAGAATCTTTCATGGGTATCCGGCAAAGATGGGGAATTCCAACAAAGATGGGGAATTTCACAAAGATAGGGAATTTCAACAAAGATGGGGAATTCCAACTTGAGGTATAATTGTTTTAATCTGCGGAAGTTCTGATTAAAACAGTTATACCGAAGGTTGACATTCCCTATCTGAACCAGATACCCATGATTGATTCTTTTTCTTGCATATCACTGACATTTTTCTTGTGCGTTGTCACCAATTATTTAAACAATGACGTCAAGCAACTGTCATTGTTGACATCAGAGCGCGACTTTTATCTTCCCTCATGTGCAAGATCAGGCTTCCCATTACCCATGTAAAATGCAGATAACCTTATCGGATATGCAAGAAATATATATATATATATATATATATATATATATATACAAAATAAGATATTTCTACTTACAGCGTACCCGCAACTGCCGAATGATACATACATCGTTGTTACTATGACCATCACTGAAATAAAATATCTGAAATGTAAAAAGAGCAGGGAATTAATTTCAGATTTCTATATGTGCTCACAATTCCTGTCTGGCTTTTTACCTTTATATTTTTTTAAATATTATCTTATCCCTAGCTGAGATTGGAGAGTCTATACCTACCACATGTGTGAGAATGGCACATACAAGCAAGGGGATATTAGATAATGTGAAAGAGGTTCTCGTGCATTCCTGTACTCCAGAGGTACTAGTTGACGTAGTCATTTTCTACAGGTTCGTGACATGTGGGGACATATGCTTGAATTTATTTACACGACTTAATGAGCCAATAAATTGCAAAAAAACTGCCCTACTTTTTTTTATAGATAAAGCTTTATATAATAAATGATATTATATGAATGCATTTACTTCTTAAATGTGTGTCTGACCTCTTCCGCTAATGACGATTCTAATGACAAAATCATTCCAGCACCCTGCAATGTAACATGCATATATATATAGAGCATAAACTCCGCAGCTAACGATGCTTTTGGTAACAACCTGTAATGTAACTCACATAATATTATAAATATAATATGTATATGCAGAAAGCAGAGAGAGAAAAAATTCTGTTTAAACTATAGAGGATATTTGTTCTTTTCAGTGGCACGGGCAACTTTTATTTCATCGAGGGAGCTCCAAAAACAATATTCTCACAAGTGGAGTATCTTCCACTGAGAAAAACTAATTTTCCTTTTATTTCATGCTTCCATCAACTGCTGAAAACGATTTTGTGTTTATCTTCATTTTTTATTACCACTGGTAGCCCCAATTTTATAACCGCTTAACTACATTACGACATAAAATAGTTCTGAAATTTTTAATTTCTGTAACAATATATCCCGTGAAATAAACACCAAAGTTTATTCAAAAAGCTATGAATTATATAGTTATCACGTCAAACATACAACTATCAGCATGAAAATGATTCATCCTTATGTTGTAGTACTAATTGTTGAATCAAAAAATGTTGAATGAAAAAAAGTAGTCCCAAAAACAGTAAAAATTATTTATAGTAATTCACTGGTTGAAACAGTGAGATGATCAATTTTATTTCACTCAGAAAATTATATAAATCACTGGAAAGCATGAAATAAAACCAGATAATCAAGATAAAGCTGTAGAACGAGTTTAAATGAGGCTGTGCATGGGGTTCTATATGTATGTATGGGGTTTAACACCACATTAAACAATCTTTCAGTCATGTCATGACAATGTCTTCCTGTAGTCTGGTAGTAGTGAGCTCAATGCACAACCATATAGTGCTGCCAAACTTGAATACCACGCCATAAACATGCTCACTGGGCAAACCAGTCCTGTTACAATCCTCAATGCACAACCATATAGTGCTGCCAAACTTGAATACCACGCCATAAACATGCTACCCCACCCTGGTCACAGTATACTGACACTGGGCAAACCAGTCCTGTTACAATCCTCAATGCACAACCATATAGTGCTGCCAAACTTGAAAACCACGCCACAAACATGCTACCCCACCCAGTCACATTATACTGACACTGGGCAAACCAGTCCTGTTACAGTCACAATATACATGGAGCGCTGTGGTCTAGTGGTAGAGCGTTGGACCGATGATCCAAAAGTCGTGGGTTCGATTCCCGTCATTGCCATATGCATTGTGTCCCTGAGCAAGACACTTTATCTGCATTGCTTAGTACTGGTTCTACCCAGGAAGACATTGAGAGTGATTCAAATAAGTTCATAGAGCTTTCGTTACAATCGATGTAAAATAAATAAGTTTAAACTAAACATGCTACCCCACCCAGTCACAGTATACTGACACTGGGCAAACCAGTCCTGTTTCAATCTTTTATATGCTGAATATCTAGCATGGGAACTATAAGCACCATTGAAGTTTCAGGTGTAACCGGGCCAGGGATCACCCACAACATGGAAGTTTCAGGTGTAACCGGGCCAGGGATCACCCACGACATTGAAGTTTCAGGTGTAACCCAGCCAGGGATCACCCATGACATTGAAGTTTCAGGTGTTACTCGGCCAGGGATCACCCACGACATTGAAGTTTCAGGTGTAACCGGGCCAGGGATCACCCACGACATTGAAGTTTCAGGTGTAACCCAGCCAGGGATCACCCATGACATTGAAGTTTCGGGTGTAACCGGGCCAGGGATCACCCACGACATTGAAGTTTCAGGTGTAACCGGGCCAGGGATCACCCACTGTGTTATAGTAAGCTTCGGGGGTCTTAAAGTAAGATATTATATTGCACCCATGGCTGATCATTACATGTACATGAAAAACAAGGCGACCAACATTCATTCACGGCCTCTGTCATTTGTCTCAGAAGTAGCTTAATTACGTTGTTTGTGTAGAGGCCTGGGTTTGACCATTTCCTCTGAAAGTTCATGACTGATGCGCATGAAAGTTAATTAATCCAATAAAGTATATATTTAGTAACAGTATGACAATAACCTTTAGTTAAGTAGAGGTTTGTCTGTTGAAACAATGGAATGACTGGTGCAACTTTGAGAGAAATATATAAATACCCTGTATCAGCATTTTGGAAAGTAAGTTAAATATTTTGTTTACTCCAAAAAGAGGAGATTTGTACTATCGACCCCAAATTTGGCGTCCTAGAACCAGTTTCAGAGGTTAGAGTTCATGGTCGAGGGTACACGTGACAGTTCAAAGGTGGGACATAGTCACGCTATATAAGATACGAGATTGCCTTCATTCGGCAGATCCTTATAGACTGGTGCAGATTATTATAGACTGGTCAGAGATACTGACAGATTGATAGATATTAATTCAGGCTCGCACTTTTGAACGTTAGAACTGCTTACGAATTGTAACTTGTACATTTAATCAAAGTTGAATATTTACTCTGGTTTTTAACTGTGTATAGTTTTATTGTGAAATATAATTAGATAGTAGTTTAATAAAATACATATTAAGGACTATTCTTGAGTTAGATATTTTCACGTCGCTATATTACATATAAAACTTCTGGTGCCTGCAACCAGGATCAATCGACCCTATACTACATATAAAACTTCTGGTGCCTAGCAACCTAGGATCCGACCCAGGCAAGTCGCGGGAACAACACAAAGTACTGACGAAACACAACGCAAACAGACAAAACGGTGAGTGATATTTTTACGTATTCTCTGTACGACCACAACATTATAAGATAAGGATCTCATTTTAGACCTAACTTCAAAATTTTGTTCTATATAATATTATTTAATATTATTTTTTGAAAAACAAAAAAATAAATAAATAAAAACAAAAATGTCTAAGCAGAAATAGGACACGTTCTTAACCATATGGCATATCAGATAACTATGTTAAATGAAAATGTGGAAGCAAAAACGAACAATAGAGACATTTTAAGGGCCGACGACTCTATTAAAATTAGGGTTATGAGAGATAGACCTAGTCGGTTTGAGCACGCTGTAAGAGTAGCAATTGAGGAACAAGACTTGAGGAAACGATTCGCACTAAGAACCATTAATACACTCAAATTTACACATAGACCCGACCGACAAGATGGTCACGAACCCATGCAAAATAACCATTTTAGACCACGCCGCGCTTGTTTCAAGTGTGTTTCAAAAAACCATCCCTCGAAATACTGTAATAAGCCTGATCAAATTCGAGGCGATTATCACAAAAACTGGAAACCTAGGAAGAAAAACGTATAAGACGCTCGAGTCACAATGGTAGGTTAAATGACTTGAGTGAAAAGAAAAAGAATACCTACATTTAGGATTTCGACAGTTTAGTAGTTTAAATTTCATGCATTATAAAATAGGACAAGCTAAATATTTAGAGCTCACATTGACACGGGCGCTAATTGCTTGCTATTAAATGAAAAAATGTATCAATCATTAAAACATGTACCACATTTAGAATTAAGGAAACTAGGTACTACTAAAAGCAAAAGAAATGTGATAAAACAATTTAATAAAGTTTTGCTTATACAAATCACTTGTTTGAAAAACACCAAAAACAAAATGTTTTGGGACATGTTATACACATTGTTTTTGATCGATTTACTTATTAACTTATTTTAAAATGAAAAAAGGACTTGTTTGTAAACCACGAAAAATAACATCAATGTTAGCTTAGATAATACAAATAACGGCTATGGTAGATAGGATAGACTAGTTGAAATTCGTTTAGTCTGTAAACAAATGTAGAAAAGGGTAACTGTACCTTTAAAGAGTTCTTGACCATAATGGTTAACATGTCAAACAAGGTTTTGTAATTGACAGAGTTATGTTTAATTGACACATTTCACTGGTAATTATGGTCAAAAGGTCAAAAAGCTGGTAGAAGCACTATCGTACGTTACTCGTATATTAAACTAAAGTAGATTATTTGACCTTAAGTAAGAAGTGGTTACTGTCGGTAATGAGTAGCCAGGCGAGTGTAATTAGTAAAGTATTTTCATATACGACAAGTGTGTTTATTTGTCTATGTATTCACAGTACATTGGGTCATCGTAGGACATAACAAAGGTAGTTTAAAATAAACACTTGTAGTGTAGATAGTTTATATGGTGTAGGGTAAACATCATGGTTCAACATAATTATTATGTAAGTAGTGTATCGGATAATCAAACAAAATGGATATGCACTCTATTGAAAGAAACAATAGGCTAAAGGCTGAAAAGCAGCCCAGTGGAAGGAGTAATAGGAGCAGTAGGAGAAATAGTAATGGTAGTGATAGTGGTAGGGTAGATAGTAGGTATTGTCGTCTGGACAAAGATAGGGTAGTCGTAGTAGTGATAGTAGATAGTAGCAGTAGTAGTAGTAGTGGAGTAGCGGTATGTCGTTGATGTTGAGAGGTTGATACGGCCTGAGGGTTTATCTCCTCTAAGACGACAATGTAGTTCTGAAGGTTTGTGCCAGAACGGGGAGGATATGGAGTAGTTCTTGAAGGTTTGTGCCGGAACGAGGAGGATATAGAAGTTAGCGTAGCGGGGCTCTTGGGGGAAAGGGTCACCGAGATAGATTAGCTTAGTGTAGGACTGTCAAGGTACGGTCCACCTAGAAATACCTGTCTAGGTATTTATATCGTGTGTTTGCGATATTGATCTTGAATTAATAGTCATCGTATGGCGTATAGATCCTCATTCAAATACACTGGCGACTGAGAAGTCGGGATATACGATATCGTATTGTACTGTGTTTAACGGTATTGCCTGTTTGGTAAGGCACTCGACGGAGTCATAGGCGATAGATTAGGTTTTAGTGGAGAACTAGTGGAGAACTAGTGGAAGAGTACCTTAAGTTAGGTTAGGTGCTGTGTTTTACGGGAAGGTAAAACTAATTGAGCTATCGGGGTAGAAGCTATGCTACGTACTGTGTTTAACAGTATTGTTTTGTTAAGTGGTCGAGTTGGGTGGTCGAACACTCGAGTTCTGAGCTATAGGCGATAGGCTAGTTAATTTGAGAACTAGCGGAGACGAACCTTAAGATAGGTTAGGAACGGTGTTTTACGGCAAGGTAAAACTAAGGGAGGAATCGAGATATACACATCATGTATTCTATCCTGATTATCGGTACCGTTTTAATATTAATTAGGCGCTCGATTGAGTTATAGGGAGATACTAAGTTAGTAGATAATTAGTGGAGTAATGTATATTATGATTATGGTAGATAGTAAATTAGGTTATGATTATGGCAGATAGTAAATTAGGTGACATGGGGATAGATTAGGGGCAGTACAGGTTACGCGATGAAAAATGGCTAATTATTGATGTTAAAATCAATTTAAGTTATAAGGCCTTTCGCTTTTCTGTAAACAATTGAAGTAATACAACGTAATGCATATGATACGTAATGCATATGTTACGCGTGCGACTATGGTTTTAAGTAGCGACAGTATTCATTAGGGTTATAAGGCCATGACGGCACACAGTTATACAGTAATGACATATGACGTAGAATGGACAGACTACTATGTACTAGATATTGACCTAGTGACGGACAGTTCATTGACGGGACATTTCCTTTATAGTAAATTAAGTGGTGTAGTAAACCCTATTGAAAAGGCCATTACTATAAATATGAGAGCATTTAAGTACTCTCCACTATTTTTCAATATATATTGATAAGTTTTTATATTTGTTCACGAAAATGAGTCTAATCACAGATGAAATTAAAAGCAGTGACTCAAATCTGCATGTATAATTACCTTCAATTAGAGATCGAATTGAATATACTCACAATAGGTCGTCTAAGTGCGAATATCATTTCAGCAAGTCAACTTCAAGAGGCTCTCTTAGGGATAAGTGCTCAACTTCCTGCAACTCTCTCATTGCCCATTGACCCATACGAAAACTTGTTTGATTACTACAAACACTTGAAATGCACAACTTATTTAGACGGCGAACAGATAATTGTAGTCACCGAAATTATGTTAGTAGAACATACTAAATTGTTATACTACGCAATCAGTTTGTTTTCCCTTACAGTGATGTGAAAACCACCGACTCAAAAGGTATTGTAACATACTATAAGCTAGAAAGTGATTTTCTAGCTATCAATCAGGAAAGAACGCTTTACTTCTTTCTATCAGAAACAGAGGCAGGTTACTGTAAAGATCCATTGATAAGGTCATGTAGTTTAAAAAGAGGCATCCAAAATACATACCAATCAACTTCTTGTCTAGTAAATCTATTTATTAAAAATACAGAGCGGTCGTCTAAATACTGTGAACTGTATGCATCATCAATGGATTTGCCCAAAGCTATATATGTCGCTGAAACGACATACTTTTTAATGACCAATGAAGAACTGACCTTTCATATAAATTATAGTACCTAAGAATTTAAGTGCTCTTGGCAAATTCCCAATATCAGAACTTAAAAGTAAATTAGGTGATATTCAAGAGATTGAAGATATGCCAAATGATACTCAAATTGGGATTATGTAAAACTTGTTTTTGCAATAGTGGGTTTTCTAATATTTCTAATTATTATTAAATACTTAGCCAAACATTATAGAAAATGGTTACTCTCTAAAATTAGAAAATGGTCGTATAGGGGGCGTATGAATGTCATTCCACTGCAGAGTCCAGACCCATACGAAGAAGACGTACATTGCGATATTCCAGAGATACCTGGCGAAGCGGCGTCATTATCCGAGTCTCAGAGTCGAGCGGACAAACACCTGACTCTGTCAAATGGGAAAAGGGACAAGCCAATGGTTTTGAGACCGCTGTATCGTGGATTTGACGTACAGCATGGGACTACCGACAACTGAGGTTCTCCTCGAACAAAACAGAGTGGCTCAGAAGCAGTATGTAAATATATGTTCAAGTGTGCTTAATTATATAACCAAGTCCTCTCATTCTCTCTCAAAGGTTGGATTGGTGAAGAGATAACGCGTAAACTTAAAATGCCAAAAAGACCTTGGGTGGCGCTCAACGTGACTTAAGGCAGAAGAAAGTTAAGCTAAGAACACACTTGAGACATTTTGTAACCTTGTAAATAGACAATGTATTCAGAGTAATGAACTTGTAGTTTCATTTTATGGAGAAAGGGAAATAACCAGTGCAGACAGCAGACACAATCATACACACCACAGGTGTGCTTAATGGAATTAAAGGCAGTAAGGAGACAACTTCAAGTAATCAAAATTGGATATTACTTGACGAGGCATATGTGTACCAAAAATATACTGGTACACTGGCGAACCAACGTGATGTCATACCAACGTGATGTCATACCAACGTGATGACATACCAACATGATGTCATACTAACGAGATGTCACACCAATGAGATGTCATACCAACGTGATGTCATACCAACATGATGTCATACCAACGAGATGTCATACCAACATGATGTCACCCCAATCAGATGTCATACCTACATGATGTCATACCTACATGATGTCATACCAACATGATGTCACACCAACCAGATGCCAGATGTCATACCAACGGGATATCATTAACTAAAACAGTGATGCACTATAAATAACAATTAACACTGAACAATTGTGGACTACAACATTAATTATTGCAATCAGTATAGACTCTAAACATATGAACAATTTGGACTAACTGACATTGTGTAAACTTATATATGTGATAACATGTTTTGATTTGATTATTCTCTGATCTATATAAATGGTGTGTTAGCCTTGTAAACAATTATAGTGTCAGGGTTCTCCACAGGCCATTTAAGCATAGCGGAGCCGCTACGCTTGACTTCCAAAATCTTACATCCCGCGGTGCCTAAACTGCGCCGCTATGCTTAAAAACCAGAGCGCGGTGCTTTGATCTGAAGGCAAACACCGCCTTTAAAAACCCTTATGCGCACCGTACACAAATTCATAAACTCGCGTCAAACAATACACACAAGTAACACGTGACTGATCTATGCAGTATGCAGAAAGTGCGATAACACGCTGTGTGATTAGTGGATTGTTGACAACAAATTGCAATTATCACGAGTTGATTGGATTATGTCGGGTTGTTGTGGATTAATCAGTAATTGGGAGATAATTGGGATGGGAGAATGTAACTTAAAGCAGTTGAACTGGAAAGTTTGTTAATATTGGCAGTTTGTGTATCGGCTTACGTGTATTGTTCCAGACGGAAATGAAAGATGTGATGTGCAAGAGTTTGTTTGTTTTGCGTAAGTAAGTATAATTGTTTTGATTGTCATTTGATTTAAGTTTGTGCGTTAATAAATAAAATAAATAGCAATTTTGGGATAATATCTGGTCATTTGAAAAAAAAAAAGAAGAAATGAAGGTAGTTTATTTATCTGTTTACTTCAAAGCTTGTCAATATTTTGAAAACAAAAATACTAGAAATTACTTACAAAATAAAACAAAAATAATTCAGTTATTACTATTATTAAGCGTGTTGGTCTATTATATATTTATAATATATTAAATTATTTATATATGTTTCTTCAGACCTTGGCCCGCCACTTTAACCAGGATGAAGATTCAATGATGATAGAGTGGAGACAAGTGAGGGAGGTTACAAAGAATGACAGAGAGCTACAGGAGTCTCACCCCAACTTGTACAATATTGCAGCTGTTGGTCTGCTTCTTCCAACATCAACAGCAGATTGAATTAAGACAGCACAGGTCAACTCTGT
This sequence comes from Cyrtodaria siliqua, assembly GCA_037043455.1. Taxonomy (NCBI): domain Eukaryota; kingdom Metazoa; phylum Mollusca; class Bivalvia; order Adapedonta; family Hiatellidae; genus Cyrtodaria; species Cyrtodaria siliqua. Next base: position 107,850 of record JAWPHD010007487.1, on the reverse strand, counting down.
GTAACAGAGTTCTCAATGCACTGCTGGCAGTAACAATGCAGGGCCCACCTCCATCAGAATATGACAGGGCAGTGGAAGAATGGCACATGGCAAGACCTAGAAGGTCAAGCATCTGAAAAGGAACTGCTAGCTAATATGTACAAGTCAAGACATTGAATGGGCTAACTTGTGTTGGATTTATTTGAGTGCTAAGGTTATATTTTTTAAGTATTATCAAATGTGCTGTTTTATTTCCAGGGATGAATATTGTGTAGTTGATGGTATTATATGTGTGCATGATGTGTTGATGTATATGTTGTATTATTGTGTATAAACTTATAATAAATCTTTGTATGTTTTCTTCTTCATCGTGTATTAAAACATGGATTATTTGTTATTGTTTATTGTATGTATTTCAGATGCTGCATGTTGTGTTGATGTGTGTTATATTATTGTGTATGTATTATTGTGTATGAACTTATTTTAGTAAATATTTTTATGAGTTTTTTTTTTAAATAAAAGTCTTAAAACATGGATTATTTATTATATTGTTTATTATCATAGATATATAACACAGGAGGGGTTTTTCCCACCCCGTACCCTCCCCCAGCACGCGCTAAACGCCACTATGCTTGAAAATAATCCTGTGGAGAACCCTGAGTGTATAATTCCTATGTGTGTATGTATGGCATGTGTTATAGTGAGCTTCGGGGGTCTTAAAGTAAGATATTATATTGCACCCATGGCTGATCATTACATGTACATGAAAAACTAGGTGACCAACATTCATTCACGGCCTCTGTCATTTGTCTCAGAAGTAGCTTAATTACGTTGTTTGTGTAGAGGCCTGGGTTTGACCATTTCCTCTGAAAGTTCATGACTGATGCGCATGAAAGTTAATTAATCCAATTAAGTATATATTTAGTAACAGTATGACAATAACCTTGAGTTAAGTAGAGGTTTGTCTGTTGAAACAATGGAATGACTGGTGCAACTTTGGGAGAATTATATAAATACCCTGTATCAGCATTTTGGAAAGTAAGTTAAATATTTTGTTTACTCCAAAAAGAGGAGATTTGTACGATCGACCCCAAATTTGGCGTCCTAGAACCAGTTTCAGAGGTTAGAGTTCATGGTCGAGGGTACACGTGACAGTTCAAAGGTGGGACATAGTCACGCTATATAAGATACGAGATCCTTATAGACTGGTCAGAGATACTGACAGATTGATAGATATTAATTCAGGCTCGCACTTTTGAACGTTAGAACTGCTTACGAATTGGAACTTGTACATTGAATCAAAGTTGAATATTTACTCTGGTTTTTTAACTGTGTATAGTATTATTGTGAAATATAATTAGATAGTAGTTTAATAAAATACATATTAAAGACTATTCTTGAGTTAGATATTTTCACGTCGCTATATTACATTAAAACTTCTGGTGCCAGCAACCAGGATCAATCGACCCTATACTACACCACAACATTGAAGTTTCAGGTGTAACCCGGCCAGGGATCACCCATGACATTGAAGTTTCAAGTGTAACCGGGCCAGGAATCACCCACGACATTGAAGTTTCAGGTGTAACCGGGCCAGGGATCACCCACAACATTGAAGTTTAAGGTGTAACCGGGCCAGGGATCACCCACGACATTGAAGTTTCAGGTGTAACCCGGCCAGGGATCACCCACGACATTGAAGTTTCAGGTATTACCCGGCCAGGGATCACCCACGACATTGAAGTTTCAGGTGTAACCCGGTCAGAGATCACCCACGACATTGAAGTTTCAGGTGTAACCGGGCCAGGGATCACCCACGACATTGAAGTGTCAGGTGTAACCCAGCCAGGGATCACCCACGACATTGAAGTTTCAGGTGTAACCCGGCCAGAGATCACCCAAGACATTGAAGTTTCAGGTGTAACCCGGCCAGGGATCACCCACGACATTGAAGTTTCAGGTGTAACCGGGCCAGGGATCACCCACGACTCTGAAGTGTCAGGTGTAACCCAGCCAGGGATCACCCACAACATTGAAGTTTCAGGTGTAACCCGGCCAGAGATCACCCAAGACATTGAAGTTTCAGGTGTAACCCGGCCAGGGATCCCCCACGACATTGAAGTTTCAGGTGTAACCCGGCCAGAGATCACGCAGGACACTGAAGTTTCAGGTGTAACCGGACCAGAGATCACCCAAGACATTGAAGTTTCAGGTGTAACCCGGCCAGGGATTACCCACGACATTGAAGTTTCAGGTGTAACCCGGCCAGAGATCACGCACGACACTGAAGTTTCAGGTGAAACCGGGCCAGGGATCACCCACGACATTGAAGTTTCAGGTGTAACCCGGCCAGAGATCACCCACGACATTGAAGTTTCAGGTGTAACAGGGCCAGGGATCACCCACGACATTGAAGTTTCAGGTGTAACCCGGCCAGGGATCACCCATGACATTGAAGTTTCAGGTGTAACCGGGCCAGGAATCACCCACGACATTGAAGTTTCAGGTGTAACCGGGCCAGGGATCACCCACAACATTGAAGTTTAAGGTGTAACCGGGCCAGGGATCACCCACGACATTGAAGTTTCAGGTGTAACCCGGCCAGGGATCACCCACGACACTGAAGTTTCAGGTGTAACCCGGTCGGAGATCACCCACGACATTGAAGTTTCAGGTGTAACCGGTCCAGGGATCACCCACGACATTGAAGTGTCAGGTGTAACCCAGCCAGGGATCACCCACGACATTGAAGTTTCAGGTGTAACCCAGCCAGAGATCACCCAAGACATTGAAGTTTCAGGTGTAACCCGGCCAGGGATCACCCACGACATTGAAGTTTCAGGTGTAACCCGGCCAGAGATCACGCACGACACTGCAGTTTCAGATGTAACCGGGCCAGGGATCACCCACGACATTGAAGTTTCAGGTGTAACCCGGCCAAAGATCACCCACGTCATTGAAGTTTCAGGTGTAACCCGGCCAGGTATCACCCACGACATTGAAGTTTCAGGTGTAACCCGGCCAGGGATCACCCACGACATTGAAGTTTCAGGTGTAACCCGGCCAGAGATCACCCACGACATTGAAGTGTCAGGTGTAACCGGGACAGGGATCACCTACGACATTGAAGTTTTAGGTGTAACCCGGCCAGGGATCACAAGAGACATTGAAGTTTCAGGTGTAACCCGGCCAGGGATCGGGCCAGGGATCACCCACGACATTGAAGTTTCAGGTGTAACCCAGCCAGAGATCACCCAAGACATTGAAGTTTCAGGTGTAACCCGGCCAGGGATCACCCACGACATTGAAGTTTCAGGTGTAACCCGGCCAGAGATCACGCACGACACTGCAGTTTCAGGTGTAACCGGGCCAGGGATCACCCACGACATTGAAGTTTCAGGTGTAACCCGGCCAGAGATCACCCACGTCATTGAAGTTTCAGGTGTAACCCGGCCAGGTATCACCCACGACATTGAAGTTTCAGGTTTAACCCGGCCAGGGATCACCCACGACATTGAAGTTTCAGGTGTAACCCGGCCAGAGATCACCCATGACATTGAAGTTTCAGGTGTAACCGGGACAGGGATCACCTACGACATTGAAGTTTTAGGTGTAACCCGGCCAGGGATCACAAGAGACATTGAAGTTTCAGGTGTAACCCGGCGAGGGATCGGGCCAGGGATCACCCACGACATTGAAGTTTAAGGTGTAACCGGGCCAGGGATCACCCACGACATTGAAGTTTCAGGTGTAACCCGGCCAGGGATCACCCACGACATTGAAGTTTCAGGTGTAACCCGGTCAGAGATCACCCACGACATTGAAGTTTTAGGTGTAGCCGGTCCAGGGATCACCCACGACATTGAAGTGTCAGGTGTAACCCAGCCAGGGATCACCCACGACATTGAAGTTTCAGGTGTAACCAGGCCAGAGATCACCCAAGACATTGAAGTTTCAGGTGTAACCCGGCCAGGGATCACCCTTGACATTGAAGTTTCAGGTGTAACCCGGCCAGAGATCACGCACGACACTGAAGTTTCAGGTGTAACCGGGCCAGGGATCACCCACGACATTGAAGTTTCAGGTGTAACCCGGCCAGAGATCACCCACGACATTGAAGTTTCAGGTGTAACCCGGCCAGGGATCACCCACGACATTGAAGTTTCAGGTGTAACTCGGCCAGGGATCACCCACGACATTGAAGTTTCAGGTGTACCCCGGCCAGGGATCACCCACGACATCCTACATGCGAGACGGTCGTTCTACCACTAAGATACCACAGCGGTATTCATGAGGTTCAACATGAAGTGTACCCATAACACGTTTCATGCAACTACCTCAGCAGTGTTTAAGTGTAGTAGCTATATTCAAAGAAGGACACTTCCACATTCACTCACGAATGTTGTTCTCAACCAGCATCTGATTGGGGATACAGTAACAGTGTATGTCAATCTGTCTGTGTGTCTGTCTAAAAAAATAATGCAAAAACTTCATCATTCCCGGTTGAGCAGTCAAATGCGTCCCCCTCTGAGAGTTTCCCCCAGGTGAAGAAACTGGTTAGCTGACTCTTTCTCCCCACTCCTCCCCACCCCCCGCTCCCCCCAGCTGAAAAAAAAAGTTTTTGTTTTCTTTCTGATTTGACTTTGCAAACGTAATAGCTATATATACAAACTGCTCAGTATATTATGTGGCTTGATTGGCTTGCTGATTCTTTCCCCCATTCAACACATACAGAAACATTAAAAAATATACATTTAATACATCTTAGACTGTTCCCTCTCCCAATGAAAGAGATTGAGGAATATAAAACTATAAACAAATAATTCTGAAGGTGCATGTTTGGGGATTGGGTTCGGGGGTTGTTGGGGGAAAGAATTGGCTAGCTGATTCTTCCCCACTCCCAATTTTTTTTTAATAATTCAGTAACATTTTTTAATACATCTTAGACTGTTCCCTCTCTCCTATGGAAGAAATTGAGGAATATAAAACTATAAAAAAATAAATCTGAATGTGCATTATTGGGGGAGTGGGCATGGGGAAAGAATTGGCTAGCTCATTCTCTCTCCCCCCACCCCACCCGACCCTCCCAATTGTTTTTAAAAATAATACATAAACATTAAAAAGAAATACATTTAATATACCTTAGACTGTTCCATCTCTCCCATGGAAGAGATTAAGAATATAAAACTATAAAAAAAAAAATTGAAGATGCAGAGTGGATGTGGGAAAAGAATTGTCTAGCTCATTCTATCCCCCCTCCCAACTTTTTGGAAAGAAATAATACAGTAACATTAGAAAGAAATACACTGAATACATCTTAGACAGTTCCCTATCAATAAAAAACATTTCTGAAAGTGCATGGTTGGGAGAGGGGGTGGTGGAACATGGACTTGCTCATTCTTCCCCCCTCCCCAACCCCACCCCACCCTCCCATTTTTTTAAAAATAATACATAAACATTAAAAAGAAATACACTGAATATATCTTAGACTGTTCCCTCTCCCCCATGGAAGAGATTGAGGGAAAAACAAGAGGCCCAAGAGGGCCTGTGGACGCTCTACTTGCTAACACGGCTCTTATAACATCAATGAAACATAGAGCTAAAAAAAAAAATGAAAAAATATTTTAATAGAAAAGATTTAAAAAATAAATAAATAAAAAAAAATAAAAAAAAATTAAAAAAAAAAAAAAAAAAAAAAAATAAACAATTTTAAAAAGAATGATCAAAAAAATCAAAGAAAAAAATTAAAAAAAAAATATTTAAAAATAAATAATCAAAAAAAAATCAAAGAAAAAATCAAAAAATTAATTAAAAAAAAAAAATCAATTTAAAAAGTAAATCTTATTCAAAAAAAAAATCCAAAAAAAAATATCAAATCTGGTAAAGTTTGGCAAAGATCAGATGCAAAATGAAGGCTCTTATCGTATGATGATGCAAATTATAGCATTTTTAACAAAATCAAGGGCCATAACTCCGCTGTTACTGGTCCGATCTGGCTGGTTTTCGAACTTGATCGAGGTTTCATTGACATTAACAATCTGATGAAGGTTGGTAAAGATCGGATGAACAATGAAGGCCCTATCGTCTTAACGAGGCAAAATATAGCATTTTGAACTAAATCAAGGGCATTAACTCCGCTGTTACTGGTCCGATATGGATGGTTTTCGAACTTGTCCGAGCTTTCATTGATATTTACAATCTGATAAAGTTTGGTAAAGATCAGATGAACAATGAAGCCCCTATCGTCTTAACAAGGCAAAATATAGCAATTTGAACTAAATCAAGGGCCATAACTCCGCTGTTACTGGTCCGATATGAATGGTTTTCGAACTTGTCCGAGCTTTCATTGATATTTACAATCTGATAAAGTTTGGTAAAGATCAGATGAACAATGAAGCCCCTATCGTCTTAACAAGGCAAAATATAGCAATTTGAACTAAATCAAGGGCCATAACTCCGCTGTTACTGGTCCGATATGAATGGTTTTCGAACTTGTCCGAGCTTTCATGGATATTAACAATCTGATAAAGTTTGGTAAAGATCGGATGAACAATGAAGCCCCTATCGTCTTAACGAGGCAAAATGTAGCATTTTGAACTAAATCATGGGCATTAACTCTGCTATTACTGGTCCGATATGGATGGTTTTCGAACTTGTCCGAGCTTTCATCGATATTTACAATCTGATAAAGTTTGGTAAAGATCAGATGAACAATGAAGCCCCTATCATCTTAACAAGGCAAAATATAGCATTTTGAACTAAATCAAGGGCCATAACTCCGCTGTTAAAAGTCCGATATGGCTGGTTTTCGATATTGTCCGCGCTTTCATTGATATTAACAATGTTGTAAAGTTTGGTAAAGATCGGATGAACAATGAAGCCCCTATCGTCTTAACGAGGCAAAATGTAGCATTTTTAACTAAATCAAGGGCCACAACTCCGCTGTTACTGGTCCGATATGGCTGGTTTTCGAACTTCTTTGAGCTTTCAAAGACATTCGCAATCTGATAAAGTTTGGTAAAGATCGGATGAACAATAAAGCCCCTATCGTCTTAACGAGGCAAAATATAGCATTTTTAACTAAATCAAGGGCCATCACTCTGCTGTTACTAGTCAGATATGGCTGGTTTTCGAACTTGTCCGAGCTTTCATTCATATTAACAATGTGGTAGAGTTTGGTAAAGAAAGGATGAAAAATGAAGGCCCTATCGTCTTAACGAGGAAAAATATAGCATTTTTAACTAAATCAAGGACCATAACTCCGCTGTTACTGGTCTGATCTGGCTGGTTTTCGAACTTGTCCGAGCTTTCATTGATATTAACAATGTGGTAAAGTTTGGTAAAGATAGGATGAAAAATGAAGGCCCTATCGTCTTAACGAGGCAAAATATAGCAATATAGCATTTTAAACTAAATCAAGGGCCATAACTCCGTTGTTACTGGTCCGATCTGGCTGGTTTTCGAACTTGTCCGAGCTTTCATTGATATTAACAACCTTTTAAAGTTTGGTAAAGTTCGGATGAAAAATGAAGGCCCTGTCGTCTTAACGAGACAAAAGTTAACGACGGACGGACGACGGACAACTCGGCATCCCATGGCCTTCGGCCAGTAGAGCTAAAAACTATAAACAATAAACATTTGAAAGTGCAGGGTGGGTGGGTAGGTGGGGGTGTGGGATGGAGAATTGGTTAGCTGATTCTTTCCCCCTCCCAGCAATTTTTTTTAAATAACAAATACACATTAAAAAAGAAATACATTTAATACATGTTAGACTGTTCCCTCTCCCCCATGGAAGGAATTGAGGAATATAAAACTACCGGTATATAAAAATATTCTGAAGGTCATGGTTGTGGGAGTGGGGGAGGGGAAGAATTGGCTAGCTGATTCTTTTCCCCGTCCCACTTTTGCATAACAATATCAAAATGTCAAGGTCACAGTCCAGGTTCAAACAATAAAGAAGTTTTACCAACAAAACTTGGTCAGTCCTTGTAACTCATATTTTGCATATGTAAAAGTTATTACAATTGACAACATCCATATTATCATATAAATACGGAAAGGTCGATGTCACAGTCTGGGTTGAATGGTCCAATTTATATAAAGCTTTCAAGAATATATAAATAAATTATGATGCTTATTTTAATGTTTGTTTTAAATACTGTAAACTGCATTATTGTCCTTATTAATAAGCATAAGCATGTGTTAATCCTTGCTGTCTTGCACTGGGCATTTTAGCAAACAGACCTTTGTTTAAAGTTTCAACCAAAGGACTGGTAAGGTAGTAAATACTTTACCAGAGGACTGGTAAGGTAGGAAATTCTTTACCAAAGGTCTGGTAAGGTAGGAAATACTTTACCAGAGGATTAATAAGGTAGGAAATACCTTACCAGAGGACTGGTAAGGGGAAATACTTTACCAAAAGACTGGTAAGGCAGGAAATACTTTACCAGAGGACTGGTAAGGCAAGCAGGAAATACTTTACCAAAGGACTGGTAAGGCAGGAAGTGAGGTAAGAAATACTTTATCAGGACTGGTAAGGTAGGAAATATTTACCAAAGGACTGGTAAGGTAGGAAATACTTTATCAAAGGACTGGTAAGGTAGGAAATACTTTAACAAAGGATTGGTAAGGTGGGAAATACTTTAACAAAGGACCGATAAGGTAGGAAATACTTTACCAGACCTTCTGATGAAACTTTAAACCAAGCAGAATGGCTGTCGAAAGCACCACTACAGAAAACCGTCATTCGAAAAAAGTTAAGCACTAAGCAAGACACTGAATTAGTGTACTTGAAATGAACATTGCAAACCATTTATGATAGGTTGAAATGAAATGCCTAGCACGTTTATTTATGTTTATATTGCTTACCTCGTAACAATATATGGAAATTGCAAGGAAAAATGGAAGACCCTTAAGTTTCATCTTCTTTGGATGTACTCTGAAAAATAATGATATGAAACATAGTAAATGGTTGTTTTATGCAGCTAGGGAGGTGCTTTCTTTACCTGTTTACCACTCATCTATCAACCTCTTCCCCCACATGCTCCCCCACCTCAACACACACACCAAAACACCAATAGAATGGATCAATCAACCTCCTCCCCACAACGCTCCCCCAACCAAACACACACACCAAAACACCAATATAATGGATAAATCAACCTCCTCCCCCACACGCTCATTCACCCCAACACACACACCAAAACACCAATATAATGGATAAATCAACCTCCCCCCCACACGCTCCCCCACACCAACACACACACCTAAACACCAATATAATGGAAAAATCAACCTCCTCCCCCGCACGCTCCCCCACCCCAACACACACACCAAAACGTCAATAGAATGGATAAATCAACCTCCTCCCACACTCGTTCCCACACCCCAACACACACACCAAAACACCAATAGAATGGATAAATCAACCTCCTCCCCCACACGCTCCCCCACCCCAACACACACATCTAAACACCAACAGAATGGATAAATCAACCTCCTCCCCCACTTGCTCCCCCACCCCAACACACACACCAAAACACCAATAGAATGGATAAATCAACCTCCTCCCACACACGCTCCCCCACCCCAACACACACGTCTAAACACCAACAGAATGGATAAATCTACCTCCTCCTCCACACGCTCCCCCACCCCAACACACACATCTAAACACCAACAGAATGGATAAATCAACCTCCCCCCACACGCTCCCCCACCCCAACACACACACCTAAACACCAATATAATGGAAAAATCAACCTCCTCCCCCACCCCAACACACACACCAAAATGTCAATAGAATGGATAAATCAACATCCTCCCACACTCGCTCCCACACCCCAACACACACACCAAAACACCAATAGAATGGATAAATCAACCTCCTCCCCCACACGCTCCCCCACCCCAACACACACATCTAAACACCAATATAATGGAAAAATCAACCTCCTCCCCCACTCGCTCCCCCACCCCAACACACACACCAAAACACCAATAGAATGGATAAATCAACCTCCTCCCCCACATGCTGCCCCACCACAACACACACACACCGAAACACCAATAGAATGGATAAATCAACCTCCTCCCACACACGCTCCCCCACCCCAACACACACACCAAAACATCAATAGAATGGATAAATCAACCTCCTCCCCCACATGCGTCCCCAACCCAACACACACACCAGAACATCAATAGAATGGATAAATCAACCTCCTCCCCCACTCGCTCCCCCACCCCAACACACACACCAAAACACCAATAGAATGGATAAATCAACCTCCTCCCCCACACGCTCCCACACCCCAACACACAAACCAAAACACCAATATAATGGATAAATCAACCTCCTCCCCCACTCGCTTCCACACCCCAACACACACACCAAAACACCAATAGAATGGATAAATCAACCTCCTCCCCCACTCGCTCCCCCACCAAAACACACACACAAAAACACCAATAGAATGGATAAATCAACCTCCTCCGCCACTCGCTCCGCCACCCCAACACACACACACCAAAACACCAATATAATGGATAAATCAATCTCCTCCCCCACTCGCTCCCCCACCCCTACACACACACCAAAACATCAAAAGAATGGATAAATCAACCTCCTCCCCAACATGCTCCCCCACCCCAACACACACACCAGAACATCAACAGAATGGATAAATCAACCTCCTCCCCAACTCGCTCCCCCACCCCAACACACACACCAAAACATCAATAGAATGGATAAATCAACCAACTCCCCCACTCGCTCCCCCACCACAACACGCACCAAAACATCAATAGAATGGATAAATCAACCTCCTCCCCCACTCGCTCCCTCACCCCAACACACACACCAAAACATCAATAGAATGGATAAATCAACCTCCTCCCCCACACGCTCATTCACCCCAACACACACACCAAAACACCAATATAATGGATAAATCAACCTCCCCCCACACGCTCCCCCACCCCTACACACACACCAAAACATCAAAAGAATGGATAAATCAACCTCCTCCCCCACATGCTCCCCCACCCCAACACACACACCAGAACATCAACAGAATGGATAAATCAACCTCCTCCCCAACTCGCTCCCCCACCCCAACACACACACCAAAACATCAATAGAATGGATAAATCAACCAACTCCCCCCCTCGCTCCCCCACCACAACACGCACCAAAACATCAAAAGAATGGATAAATCAACCTCCTCCCCCACATGCTCCCCCACCCCAACACACACACCAGAACATCAACAGAATGGATAAATCAACCTCCTCCCCAACTCGCTCCCCCACCCCAACACACACACCAAAACATCAATAGAATGGATAAATCAACCAACTCCCCCACTCGCTCGCCCACCACAACACGCACCAAAACATCAATAGAATGGATAAATCAACCTCCTCCCCCACTCGCTCCCCCACCCAAACACACACACCAAAACATCAATATAATGGATAAATCAACCTCCTCCCCCACACGCTCCCACACCCCAACACACACACCAAAACACCAATATAATGGATAAATCAACCTCCTCCCCCACTTGCTTCCACACCCCAACACACACACCAAAACATCAACAGAATGGATAAATCAACCTCCTCCCCCACACGCTCCCCCACCCCAACACACACACCAAAACACCAATAGAATGGATAAATCAATCTCCTCCCCCACTCGCTCCCACATCCCAACACACAAACCAAAACACCAATAGAATGGATAAATCAACCTCCTCCCCCACATGCTCCCCCACCCCAACACACACACCAAAACACCAATAGAATGGATAAATCAATCTCCTCCCCCACACCCTCCCCCACCCCAACACACACACCAAAACACCAATAGAATGGATAAATCAACCTCCTCCCCCACCCCAACACACACACCAAAACATCAATAAAATGGATAAATCAACCTATGTTTTTTCAGTGGTACTATTAATAAATAAATTACTGGCCAAAATAAAGTTTATTAAAACAAAATATTTGTCTGGACAAAGTTTAAATCACCAAAATCACTCAACCAAAACATGGCAACGATATGTGCAACTAGGCATAGTACTGATCATTCTTGAAAGGTTTCATTTAAATCCAGCCAGGGGTTCAGGAGTACTAGTCCGGACAAAGTTTGTGACACAGACACAACACAGACAATTAACTGAAAGCATGGAAGCAATATGTCTTCCCATCCGTTTCGTGGTGGGAGGAGACATACAAATGTGTTATGGGACATGACGTAACATGATGTTACATGACAGTGTGATTCCTATAGCCCCCACTTAAACACTGTATAATAACATTCTTTTATAAACAAGAGGCCCAAGAGGGCCTGTATCGCTCTACTTGCTACCCCCAGGTTCACCATTTGAACAAACTTGGTAGAGGATCCAAAAGCTGATAATAAATAAAAAATATTAAACCTTCATCTCTTGTAGTTTCAGAGAAGAAGATTTTTGAAGTTCTTCCCTATAACTCTATGTAAAACTGATCCAACAAGGTAAAATGAACTTAAAAAAAAAAAATTGAAACAAAAAAGAAAAATTAAAAAAAAAAATTAAAAAAATAAATAAAATAAAATAGTTGAACCCATAAACCAAGGTTTCCTTTGGAAAAAAAATGCCTCCAGTGAGATTTGAACCCACGACCCTTTGAGTTTGGAGTGCGCATTACCAAATATTGAAAAAGGGCCATAACTCCGGTGTTATTTGTTTGATCTGACTGGTTCTGAAACTCGTCAGAGCCAGTGTTTTTTTTTACTTTTGGGGGAAGGGGGTCTGGGCCCTTTAGAGGGGGAAAAATTCGAAGTGAATTGAAACAAGAGGTCAATGACCTTGAAGCTCTACTGATAGATTTTTGATAGCCAGGTCAGCATTCCTGTGAAGTTTCATGAAAATCCATCAAGTAGTTTCATAGGAGTAGTCGCTACAAGTTTTTATTATATAACTCTATGTAAACAAAGATGCTGTCAAATCAAAATAATTTTTGACAAGGATCAACATCATGTCATACTGATCATTTTAGAAAAAGTCGCATATCAATATCACTTCTAGTTTTCAAGAAGTAGTCGCTACAAACTTGTATTTTGAAAATCTATTTTTAGCCATGGCGGCCATCTTGAATTTCCGGCCGACCTGAAATTTTGCTAGGATCAATTAGACATCAAGAGCAACATTCCAGTAAAGTTTCATGAAAATCCGTTGAGAAGTTACAGAGGAGTAGTCGCTACAAGTTTTTACTAGATAACTCTATGTAAACAAAGATTGCCACTGACAGCCATGTTTAACAGCGAATCAAAACGATTTTCGACAAGGACCAACATCATGACATGCTGATCATTTTAGAAAACGTCCCATATCAATATCACTTATAGTTTTCAAGAAGTAGTCCCCATAAACTTGTTTTTTTGAAAAATTATTTTTAGCCGTGGCGGCCATCTTGAATTTCCGGCCAACCTGAAATTTTGCTAGGATCAATTAGACATCAAGAGCAATATTCCTGTGAAGTTTCATGAATATCCGTCAAGTAGTTTCAGTGATGTAGTCGCTACAAGTTTTTACTAAATAACTCTATGTAAACAAAGATGGCCGCTGGCAGCCATGTTTAACAGCGAATCAAAACGATTTTCGACAAGGACCAACATCAAGTCATGCTGATCATTTTAGAAAAAGTCCCATATCAATATCACTTAGAGTTTTCTAGAAGTAGTCGCTACAAACTTGTTTTTTAAAAATCTATTTTTAAATTTGGTGGCCATCTTGGATTTCACATCAACATGAATTTTCGCTAGGATCAACTAGACTTTATGGGCAACATTTCTGTAAAGTTTCATGAAAATCCATTCAGTAGTTTCAGAGGAGTAGTCGCTACAAAAAAAGTTTACGGATGGACAGACAGACGGACGGACAGACGGACGCCGCACCACGGCATAAGCTCTGCTGATCTTTGATCAGTAGAGCTAAAAATGGGGAATTCTGACAAGGTTAAAATAAAGGACAGTATTTTTATATGTATTAAGCCTCAGTCTTTCATTTAATATTAAATTCACATCAAGAACATGTTTGATGGACATGTTATGGATGGTCAGCTAAGAAACAACATTTAAAACAGTCTATCAAATCATTTTAGAATTATTTTATTTCTAGAATTTTGTGATTCTTGGTTTCAATGAACTCATTACTCAATGAGTGATACAAACAGTCTTAATCTGTTTTTCACAGCAATTAAAAGGCTCATTCAGTTCTGAGAACACACTGAGTTGCATCATAATAGCATGATGTGATGTCATCATAGCCTGACGTGATGTCATAATACCAGGGTGTGATTTCATAATACCAGAAAGTGATGTCATGATAGAAGCAACCAAATGAAACTAGAGTTATCACTGAAAGTGATTAATACCCGCACAATACCGCCTTGTCACATAAACATGGCAACCACAAGAAAACAATGGTCTAGTTTAAACATATTTATTTCCAATAAATTGTACATGGAAATGGGGTCGGGCCACAAGTTATTACAACATTAGAAATTCGGCCCTCCCGCTATAAAATATTCATAAAATTACATATATATATAGGTATAATTAGCAGGTTCCTCAGAGTTGACTGTAGCATTTTTTTGGCAAATTCGAAGTTGAAAGGGGCCATAACTCCATCAAAACCACCAAAGTCGAACTTGACCTGTATTTTATGGTCTTAAACCCGTGTACCATAAATTATTTAAATCCGTCGACCCTTTCATGAGTTATCGTCCGGACACCGTTTTTTGGGCAAATTCTAAGTTGAAAAGGGGCCATAACTCCATAAAAAATTGGTGGTTTGTTACCAAAGACGAACTTGACCTGTATTTTATGGTGTTATACCCGTGTACCAAATATTACTTAAATCCATCAACCCTTTCATGAGTTATCGTCCGGACACCGTAAAAACCAACAGACCGACCGACCGACCGACCGACCAACAAGCTCACTCTTATATACCCCCCTAATATTCGTTTGTGGGGGTATAAATATGAATGAAGCATTCTGATTGGTTCAGTGATAAAAATTGGACCAATGAAACCAGTTAATTTAAAGCTCATTACATTCTCAGAACACACTGAGGTTTTACTGGACATTGCGTAATGAGGTTCTTGAAAACCAGAAACACAAAATTCTAATAATAAAATAATTCTTAAATGATTTAATAGACTGTTTTAAAAGAAAAAAAATCTTTTTTTGAGGGTAATTTTTTCTCAAAAAAGGGGAAAAAATCACTCTTAAAAAAAACACTGAGAGCTTTCATTGATATCAACAATCTGGCCAAGTTTGGGAAATATCGAATACAAAATGAAGGTGCTGGAGTGTTCACAAGGCTGAAAATGGCATATTTCAATAGTTCAAGGGCACATAACTCTGGTATTCCTATTCCGATATAGCTGGTTTTCGAACTTGTTCGCGGTTTCATTGATATTAACAATCTCTTAAAGTTTGGTAAAGACCGGATGGAAAATGAAATGAAGGTGCTGAGTGTTCACAAGGCAGAATACGGCATTTTTCAGCAAATCAAGGGCCATTACTCTGACGTTACTTATTCAATTTGGCTAGCTTTCGAACTTGTCCGAGCTTTCATTGATATTAACAATCTGTGCAATTTTGATAAAGATCAAATAATAAATGAAGTTTCTAGAGTGTTCACAAGGCAGAAAATGGCATTTTTCAGAAAAAAACAAGGGCCATAACTCTGGTGATACTTACCCAACTTAGCTGGTTTTGGAACTTGTCCAAACTTCCATTGGTATTAACAATCGGTGCAAATTTGGTAAAGATAAAATAATAAATGAAAGTGCTAGAGCGTTCACATAAAAGAAAATGGCATTTTTTAGAAAACAAGAGGCCCAAGAGGGCCTGTGGACGCTCTACTGGCTAATATGGCTCTTATGACATCAATGAAGCGAGTGACTATCGTCTTAAAGAGGCAAAATATAGCATTTTTAACTATATCAAGAGCAGTAACTCTGTCATTACTGGTCCGATATGGCTGGCTTTCCAAGTTGGCCAGTAGAGATAAAAAAAATAAAAAAATAAAAAAATAAAAATGAAAAAAAAAAAAAATCGAAAAAATAATTAACAAAAAAAAAATGATAAAAAAAATAATAATAAAAAAAAAATAAAATAAAAAAATAAAAAATAAAGAAATTAAAAAATTTAAAACAAGCATTGATGTATAACTGTGACCCCCGGGCCGGGGCCAGATGTGACCCCAGGGTCAGCATTTGAACAAAATTGGTAAAGGACCCTCAGCTTATAGCAACAGCAAAATATTAAACCTCTGGCTCTTGCAGTTTCAGGGAAGAAGATTTTTTAAGTTTTTCCCTATACATGTCTATGTAAAACATGTGACCCTTGGGGCATGACCAAATGTGACCCCAGGGTCACCATTTGAACAAACTTGGTAAAGGACCATAAGCTTATATTAATTGTAAAATATCAAACCTCTGGCTCTTGTAGTTTCCGAGAAGAAGATTTTTAAAAACAAAATCCTATATAAGTCTATGTAAAACTGTGACCCTCGGAGCGGGGACAAATTTGACCCCAGGGTCACCATTTAAACAAACTTAGTAGAGGACCATAAGCTGATGCTACATGTAATACATGAGAGCTCTGTGACTTGTGGTTTCAGAGAAGAAGATTTTTTAAACTTTTTTCCTATATGTCTATATGAAAAACATGCAAAACCTCAATATACAAACTTTGGACCCCCGAGGCACGGCCATTTTTGACCCCGGGGACTTAATTTGAACAAACTTGATAGTCTAGGCGTTGACGATCATTTTAAAAGAAAAACTGTTGAAATCTGTCCAGCGGTTCTGGAGAAGAAGATTTTTTAAGGTTTCGACCATATATGGTAATGGCAGCCATCTTGGATGTAGCGCTGACCTAATTTTAACAAATCTAAAAAGTATTCATCTAAGGATCATCCATTTGAAGTTTGATCAAAATTAGCCAAGCGGTTTCTGACGAGAAGTCGTTTGAAGAATTCCCTATACATGTCTATGTAAAACATGTGACCCTTGGGGCGGGGCCAAATGTGACCCTAAGGTCACCATTTGAACAAACTTGGTAAAGGACCATAAGCTTATAGTAAATGCAAAATATCAAACCTCTGGCTGTTGTAGTTTCTGAGAAGAAGATATTTTAAAAAAAAATCCTATATAAGTCTATGTAAAACTGTGACCCCCGGGGCGGGGACAAATTTGACCCCAGGGTCACCATTTGAATAAACTTAGTAGAGGACCATAAGCTGATGCTACATGTAATACATGAGAGCTCTGTGCCTTGTGGTTTCAGAGAAGAAGATTTTTTAAAGTTGTTTCCTACATGTCTATATGAAAAACATGCAAAACCTCAATATACAAACTTTGGACCCCCGAGGCACGGCCATTTTTGACCCCGGGGACTTTATTTGAACAATCTTGATAGTCTAGGCGTTGGCGATCATTTTAAAAGAAAAACTGTTGAAATCTGTCCAGCGGTTCTGGAGAAGAAGATTTTTTAAAGTTTCGACCATATATGGTAATGGCAGCCATCTTGGATGTAGTGCTGACCTAATTTTAACAAATCTAAAAAGTATTCATCTAAGGATCATCCATTTGAAGTTTGATCAAAATTAGCCAAGCGGTTTCTGAGGAGAAGTCATTTGAAGAAAAGTTAACGGACGACGGACGGACGACGGACGGACGACGGACGACGGAAGACGGACAACACACCATCCCATAAGCTCTGCTGGCCCTTGGCCAGTAGAGCTAAAAACAAGAACCACAACTCCGGTATTACTGATCCGATTTGGCTGGTTTTCGAACTTGTCCAAACTTTTATTGATATTAACAATATGTGCAAGTTTGGTAAAGATCAAATAATAAATGAAGATGCTAGAGAGTTCACAAGACATGAAATGGCATTTTTCAGAAAAAACAAGGGCCATAACTCTAGTGTTACTGACCCAATTTAGCTGATTTTCAAACTTGTCCAAGCTTTCATTGGTATTAGCAATCTATGCAAGTTTGGTAAAGATCAAGTAATAAATGAAGGTGCTAGAGCGTTCACAAGGAAGAAAATAGCATTTTTCAGAAAAAAACAAGGGCCATAACTCCGGTGTTACTGATTCGATTTGGCTGGTTTTCGAACTTGTCTGAGCTTACATTGATATTAACATACTGTGCAAATTTGGTAAAGATCAAATAATAAATGAAGGTGCTAGAGTGTTCACAAAGCTTAATATGGCATTTTTCAGCAAAACAAGGGCCATAACTCCGGTGAAATTAATCCGATATGGCTGGTTTTTTAATTTCTCCGAGCTTTCATTGATATAAAGACACTGGCAACGTTTCGGATAGATCCAATTAATAATGAAGGCCCTAGAGTGTTCACAAGGCAAAAGTTAACGGATGACAGACGAACGACGGACAACTCGTCATCCCATAAGCTCTGCTGGCCTTTGGCCAGTAGAGCTAAAAAAAATCACAGTTAAAGAAGGAAATATGATACTAATGTACTTACTCTATATTATGTATATGTTCCAGGTCAAACCACAGTACAACAGCAAAAGCAAACAGATTGGAACACTGGGCTAGTAGACTGTAACATAGTGTGAGATCAGTGCAGAAGGATGAAACACACATTAAAAAACAAGGCAACCTTGCCTATTTTTTTTAAGTCGCTTTATGAATGATTTAAATCTAAAACTAGAAACTGTGTCTATGGGACTCGTACGACTTGATCTGAATTTGGATAGTAATGATAGTACAAGGTACAGAAAAGGTTCATGACTCAGCAAAAAAATAAAATTACATCTTCATCTAATCAATCTCATTAAAATCATATCCTAACTCTCCGCTATAGGATCTGGACAACACTGCCTTGAAGGTCAAGTCTGAGATCTACCTTTCATCTAATCAATATTCATGAGAAAACAAACTAAATTCAACCAATGAAATCGTGCGTTTCATATGCACTAGGTTTCAGATGATGTCCGAGTAAACTGAACAAACAAAAATCCACATAAAACACATATCCGAACAATATAAAGTTGCCGTGTGTAAACTCTGTGGATAGCACGATAAATTCAAAGAAATGCACTAAATGGCTTGTTTACAGCAAGAATATGAAGAAAGTCATAGGTGCATGTCATGTTTTTGAAAACATTCGGAACATTATGCTACTGAGATTATTGCAACATTAGTGTTTCGTTTTCTATACAGAACTTATTTAATACATTTGGCCCGCTAGCGCAGTTGGTAGCAAGGTAGAGTGTGGGTTACGCATTCAACCCTAAGAAATGGTAATTCTTTTCTTTTTTTTATGTCGCTATTGAATTCCGTCAATCTTGGCTTTATTCAGCAACTATTCAATAATGGTTGATGTGTGATGTTTGTCAACGCATTTTTTTGTGTGTGTGTTTTATAAGCTAAAAGTTACGGACATTGTCTCTTTCAATACTGAGCGTAGACTGGTCCTCAGCATTTGTCAATGACTGAAATGCAACATGCACAGTGTATACCAAGCAATTTTGAAGGCTGAAATCTAAGGTCAATCCAACATGACCTCAAATGCAGTGTTGTCAGATCCTTAGTTGTGTAGAGTATCGTAAGGTGATAAAGAGTCGGATTTTAATGAGATTGTCATCTAATGGTCTAAGTGAATTCAGTAAAACATCAGCATATAGAATATAAACATTAATACTTAAACAAGTAAAGCACCAACAGTGGTGTGAACACCAGATTGCAAATTAAACATTTTAACTGAAAAATCTAAGTAAAAAGAGGGGATAAATAAGATAAAATACATGACAGAGTTATGGTTTCTGTCATATGACATTGTGTAATGATAATGAACATGACTGTGTGCCAAGTTTCAAAGCTTTCTGACATTTTGTTTTTTGAGAAATGAGAAAGAAAACTTTAACCAAAAACTTTAAGCAAAACGTCAAAACGTCAAAACGTCAAAACACCTAAACGGACGGATAAACAGCCAGATGGAAATCGTCAAACTTATTGCCTGAATTTTCTATGAAATCAGGCTAAAAAATAATCGAACTAGAAACTTTTTCCAACTTTATATGACTTGAGCTTTTAAAATGTTTAAGGGCTGTAAAACAACATTTAATTTAATTATTTTTCCTGAATGGTAACTTTTGTGACATTTGCACAAATACAATGGTGGCTTCAATGGTCACCTACCTAGTAATGGCCAGCCCTCCTAAATGTCTGGCTAATGACATCAAGACCAAAGGTGGCAGTAGAATTAACAACCACAGGTGCCTGTAATAGTCAAGCATGTAATTATAATGTTTGTTAAATTAACCCAGGGCATAAGTAAGAGAAAAGTTTGCTAAAACTGCTGACTTCTCCCTGTCAGTGACTAGAAAGAGGTTTCTGATATGATCATGATGATAAAAGAAGAAAAACCTGAAAATGATCGAGAACTCCCAGAAATTTGGCCCTGGCTTGAGCCTGGTTACCTCTAACTCTGTTGTAGTTACTCTTTAAATACTAAAGGCATTTTACTAAGTAAAGATGTTTAATAAAAGAAAATAATTCAAAACTGAAACACAAAGCTTTTTCTGTAAACTTTCAGGTTTTCTCACATGTTGCCACTCCCATCTATGAAGTCAGACCTGAAACTATTCACTTGTTTTCCAGGGAAACTAGTATTAATGTTAAGACTAATATTATAGCTGTAGTTTAATGGAATTGATGCTTTTATTCAAAACGACAGCTAAAACTTGATATCTGACTAACTGAAATGAATGGGGTTATGGTGCACCAACACAAAAAGGTTATATGGGGCCAACGGTAGGGATGGGTATCGTTGGAGATATTGTATCGTGATATATGGTTATACGGCTACACTGTATCGTGATATATGGTTATACGGCTACACTGTATCACGATATATGGTTATACGGCTACACTGTATCACGATATATTATTTCAACAATGTGTGTGTAGTATCATGGCAAAGATGTCTAACAAGGTTAGTAGGTTACATGTATTAGGAAGTTTATCTAAAACTAGAACACGTGAACTTTAACTAATTGATAACTTATGAACAGCACTAATCAGCAGTATTAAAAGTACGGCAGACCTTCATTTTCCCTAGATTTCCATAGGATTCCCAGTTATTATATATATATTTATCTATCCCACAATATTATATATCTCCGGGACCCACAGTTATATATCTCCAGGACCCACAATGTTATATATCTCCGGGACCCACAATATTATATATCTCCGGGACCCACAATATTATATATCTCCGGGACCCACAGTATTATATATCTCCGGGACCCACAATATTATATATCTCCGGGACCCACAATATTATACATCTCCGGGACCACAATATTATATATCTCCGGGACCACAATATTATATATCTCCGGGACCACAATATTATATATCAATCTGATTACAAAAGACAATCAGTCCACATCATTTATGGAAGAACAGTATCTGTCAGAGTTAAAGGAATTAAGAAATCAAATTATAACGGTAAATGATCCATAAAAATACGGGCAATATTTTCTTCTATCTATGAAAGCATGTGACGGTGTTTCCATAACGTTTCAAAATACCAGAAAAGACGAGGCAGTTCCTGTTTTTGGTATTGTACAGAGAAAACAGAAGCAAAGTATGTCATCATAAGAAACAATACATACAATGTCAGCATTTGGCATTTTCGGAGTCATATGATTAAAAGAATCTCACATTCATGCCAATTTTTTATTGAATTTATGAAACTCGTGGGATATTCTCAGCACACTCTCAATTCATATAATTTTACCAAACTCATTTAATAAATATCATATTAAACTGGCACTCATGTAAGGAAATATTCATGCTCTGGACAATACTCTCATTCTGGACAACAATACTCTCATTCTGGACAATACTAATTCTGGACAATACTCTCATTCTGGACAATACTCCCATTCTGGACAATATTCTCATTCTGGACAATACTCCCATTCTGGACAATACTCCCATTCTGGACAATACTCTCATTCTGGACAATACTTACATTCTGGACAATACTCCCATTCTGGACAATACTCTCATTCTGGACAATACTCACATTCTGGACAAAAAATACTCACATTCTGGACAATACTCACATTTTCATGTTTGGGAAATAATCTGATAGGTTTTCTGTTATAAATATAATGTAGGCACAGCAAAACCCTGAAAAAGACATTTTATAATCAATAATAAATAACTAAAAAAAGTTGTCAACATGGGCCATACATGAACTTGTTGGGTGGGTACTAAACTTGGGTCATACTTTCTTTTGATGGGTGAATGATATAATGCTACAAAGTGAATGATATAATACTGCACAGTGAATGATATAATACTGCACAGTGAATGATATAATACTGCACAGTGAATAATATAATACTCCACAGTGAATGAGATAATACTGCACAATGAATGATATAATAATGAAAAGTGAATGATATAATACTGCAAAGTGAATGATATAATACTGCACAGTGAATGATAAAATACTGCAAAGTGAATGATATAATACCGCACAGTGAATGATATAATACTGCACAGTGAATGATATAATACTGCACAGTGAACTGCACAGTGAATGATATAATACTGCATAGTGAATGATTTAATACTGCACAGTGAATGATATAATACTGCACACTTTACACAGCATAAACATGTTATTCTAATGCACTTGAACAAAATTCTACAATTCAATTGGTTGACGTTCAAACATTTGTGACTATTAAATTGTCAATAACCATAACCCATTGCAAATCCAAGACAAGTGACGTTAAACCATCAAAAAAATGTGACGTCATTTAGTTTTATTTCAATGCGTTTGTGAATAATACTGTCAAAAACAATAAAATACGTTAGAAACGGGTTAACCAGCATTGACATTTTGACTTTTGCAACAGTATATCTGTCGTTTAATGGTCACAAATCATGTTTAACGACTTTATTAATGCACCATTAAAATAAATTTGCGACCATTAAACGACAGATATACCGTTGCAAAATTCAAAATGTCAATACAGTTAATCCCATTGCCACACCACTATGTATACAGTTAACCCCATAGCCACACCACTATGTATACAGTTACCCCATAGCCACACCACTATGTATACAGTTAACCCCATAGCCACACCACTATGTATACAGTTAACCCCATAGCATACATTGGAACAGTAGATAAATAATGTATACAGTTAACCCCATAGCATACATTGGAACAGTAGATAAATAATGTATTCAGTTAACCCCATAGCATACATTGGAACAGTAGATAAATAATGTATTCAGTTAACCCCATAGCATACACTGGAACAGTAGATAAATAATGTATTCAGTTAACCCCATAGCATACATTGGAACAGTAGATAAATAATGTATTCAGTTAACCCCATAGCATACATTGGAACAGTAGATAAATAATGTATACGTTAACCCCATAGCATACATTGGAACAGTAGATAAATAATGTATTCAGTTAACCCCATAGCATACACTGGAACAGTAGATAAATAATGTATTCAGTTAACCCCATAGCATACACTGGAACAGTAGATAAATAATGTATTCAGTTAACCCCATAGCATACACTGGAACAGTAGATAAATAATGTATTCAGTTAACCCCATAGCATACACTGGAACAGTAGATAAATAATGTATTCAGTTAACCCCATAGCATACATTGGAACAGTAGATAAATAATGTATACAGTTAACCCCATAGCATACATTGGAACAGTAGATAAATAATGTATTCAGTTAACCCCATAGCATACATTGGAACAGTAGATAAATAATGTATTCAGTTATAAAAGCATGAAAAGAACACAAAAAGATGTATTTTCCTTTAATTAATAGAACTCAGTATTCTGGTTCACAAACTGGAACTCGTCTGACAGATCAAAATATTTAAAACATTTAAAAGGGACACACAGCAATCTTGATTTCTTTAAATCTCACAGCTGCCTCTGATTTTTTCTGCATATTTGCAAATTATTATTATAAATAAATAGTTCTAAGGAAATAGTTTTTGCTTATAACTATTTGTTAATTATATTGCATCAAAAATATATTTAACCATACGTAGAATAACGTGGAGAACTGAAATTACAAATTTGACTTCCTTTTATTTAATTATACATGAAAGCAAGTTTAAAGTCAAAATGATATCCTGGTTACATTTAAATAAATCAAATTTTAAGTATTCACTATTTCGTCTTATTATACTATAAGATTTAATACATTATTTGTGCAATAATATCACAAATTTATAATATGCAAAAACAAATGGCTTAATACAATTCTTACAATTAACATTAATGATTGAACAAATGCAATTTATGTAGAAAAACTAACGGGACGCGGCTAGTTTGTAAAAAAAAAACAAGATTGCCGTGTGTCCCTTTAATGCTTGATAAATAGTGTAAGATGGCCAGGTGTTCCTTTAATATCAAGACTTCAATGGCAAATTCACTATTATCATTGACAAAATGTTTAACAAAATATTTTAAAGAATCTAACCCTAGGCAACACCTCTAGGTGTTCAGTTCATATAATGATGTATATGTGCCATGTGTGCTGATTAGAAGTATAGGTTTATTACCGGGTTCTTAAAAAACCTGTGATTGAATATGTGTAAAATGAATTATGAGTTGGGAATTAAATTCGATGCTCGAGTTTTGGGGTTTTGCCTTGCTAGTTAAAGCCATTTATATTACGAGATATATATACCTGGTTGTCAATAGGTTTAGAAATGGTGTACATCTGTTGTTAAATGTGCCTGTTCATGGTGGATTAGGAACTTTAATATAAATCTAATACTTAATGTAAGAAGGGTGTAACGGAATTAGCGGAGTTATCTAACCTGTCTGAGACACAACTATAGCAATGTCCACCAGGAAGCGCCCTGTATGCCCTACAGCATGGTAACCTGGAAAATAAATGACATGGATTGTGGTAGTCTGACTGTGGTATGACTGAGATACTATGACTGTGATTTGACAGACATGACTGTGATCTGACTGTGTTATATGGTGGTATGACTGTGATATAAAGGACATGACTGTGATCAGACTGTGTTATATGGTGATATGACTGTGATATGATGGACATGAGTGTGATCTGACTGTGTTATATGGTGATATGACTGTGATACAACTGTGATATGATGGTGATAGGATTGTGGTATGACTGATATAACTGAGATATTACTGTGATATGATGGTGATATATCTGAGATATGACTAATATGATCATAATGGTGATTTGACTGTGATATGACTGTGATATGACTGTGATATAACTAAGATATTACTGTGATATATCACCATCATGTCAGTTGTCATAGATCACAAAGAAAACAAGAAGAAGTAATGCTGTGCAATACAATGTCCCCTACCGATCATTGTGCGATAATTTTATTTTATTTGGAGGATAATTAGGATAAAGTGACACATGAACATGTAAATGCATAATGTAAGCGTAAAATGCCCAATTAACTGTCTGAAAAATATGAGACTAACCATACTTTTTATTTAAGCTACCTACCCATAAAGCTTCATCAATATCTCATTCCTAATTAAAGTTATTGAGTTCTATTTTAGTAGCAGTGACCTTGAACTTGACTCCAGACACCCCAAATGCAATCCCAAGCTTCCTTTTCATATAAACTACATACCCATAAAGGTTCATACCAATATCTCATTCCTAAATGGTTATTTAGCGGAAACCATTTTTCTATTTTTAGTAACAGTGACCTTGACGTTGACCCCAAATGCAATCCCAAGGTTCCTTTTCATATAAGCTAAATACCCATAAAGTTTCATTCCAACATCTCATTCCTAACTGAAGTTATTGAGCAGAAACCGTTATCCTATTTACAGTGACCTTAACCTTGACCTCAGTGACTCCAAATGCAATACCCACCTTCCTTTTCATATAAGCTACCTACCCATAAACTTTCATTCCAACGTCTCATTACTAACTGAAGTTATAGAGCGGAAACCGTTTTTTTTTTTTTAGTAACAGTGAAATTGATCTTTACCCCAGTGACCCCAAATGGAATCCCGTGCTTCCTTTTCTTATAATCTACCTACCCATAAAGTTTCATTCCAATATCTCATTCCTAACTGAAGTTATTGAGCAGAAACCGTTTTTTCTATTACCTTGACCCCAGTGACCCCAGTGACCCAAGATGGGATCCCAAGCTTCTTTTTCATATAAGCTACACACCCATAAATTTTCATTTCAAAATCTCATTCCTAACTGAAGTTATTGAGCGGAAACTGGTTGTTTTATTTTTAATAACAGTGAAATTGATCTTTACCCCAGTGACCCCAAATGGAATCACATGCTTCCAAATGAGCTACCTACCCATACAGTTTCATTCCAATATCTCATTCCTAACTGAAGTTACTGAGCGGAAATCCCTTCTTTATTTTTAGTAACACTGACCTTGACCATAGTGATCCCAAATGCAATTCCAAGCTAGCTACCTACCCATAATATCTCATTCCTGACTGAAGTTTCTGAGCGGAAACTGTTTTTCTATTTTAGTAACAGTGACCTTTACCTTGATCCCAGTGACTCCAAATGCAATCCAAAACTTCCTTTGCATATACACTACCTACCCATAAAGTTTCATTCCAATATCTCATTCCTAACAAGTTATTAAACAGAAACTGTTTTTGTACTTTTGCCAACAGTGACCTTGACCCCAGTAACCCCAAATGCAATCCCAAGCTTCATTTTCATATAAGCTACCTACCCATAAAGTTTCATTCCAATATCTCATTCCTAACTGAAGTCATTTAGCGGAAACCGTTTTTCTATTTTTAGTAACAGTGACCTTGAACTTGACCAAAGTGACCCCAAATGCAATCCAGTGCTCCAAGAAAATATTTTTATGGGACTAGCCCAGGGCTAGTGGGTCCTGAAAATCCACTAGCCCTATTTGTTTTTTCACTAGCCCTGAGGTTTTTTGTCACAAGCCCTGTTTTTTTTACTTGCCTTAAAAATAACGTGTCTTGTTTGTTTTTGTCTTTGTCAGTTATCATTTATCTTGTTTGGTCATACTTTTACGGATCTCGTTTTATTAAAATTTATTTAAATGAACCAGCTCACTGAGACCCGACTATCTATTACTTATACCCAGCTGACGACATCTCATTATGTTAAAGCTGATTCTGATTTAACGGATTCAGATACTCATTATAATCTGGGCTGAATTATAATCTGGGCTGATAATTATATATAAAGCCCTGTTATAATTCAATAAATACTGAGAAAATTAAACATTCAGTAATTCTTATCTTCTCATAACCAATTGATGTACGTTTAAGTTTCGTTGGCAGTAGTCATTGGGTGAAAGCGTAGCAATGGTAAGATGGAACAATTTAGGATTTTTTTTTTTTTTTTTTAGCATTACTCCACCCACAAATTGTATACAGTGATACAAGTTTTCAAGTCCAGTTCCTCCAGGAAGGCATTTTAATCGGCAAAATACATTGGAAAATAAATATAAACTGTTAACTGTATATGAAAATAACTGTGCTTAAAATGTATTTACAAAGAAATCGATATTTCTTCTCACAAATATATTACATATATTTACGTGTATCTTAATTTCACTTCGAGAGAGTTCTTTCCCCTGAGTCAGGAATTTCTAAATGTTATCTAAGTATTGATATATTCCGCTTTTCACAGTTTCATATAAAGCATGCTTCCATGATCAAAAATCCATGGTCTCTTGATTCATCAAAAGTCGCCGACAAATCAGCGTGATTGTGTTGATTGCGATTCTGTATCGGCCAATTTGTAATCGTTTGAGTCAGTACCGCCATTTTGAGCTGACCACGTGACGAACATGTGATCAACCAGTAGTATTTTTAAAAAGTGGTTTCATTGGCTAATCGACCCGAGTTGAAATACTACACATCAATTGATTGGATAATGCCGACTTCAATTAAGGTTCTTGGAGGATGGAGAGTATGTTTTGTTTTGATGTTCGCCGATGCCCGCGGCGAATGCTAATTGAATTACCTAAGCGAGTGCAATTAACAGATTATGAAACATGTGGGGGATGTTTTATTACAGGTGCCTGACTGGCGCTTGTTTGTTATACACAGATCGTGTAATTTAGGCAGTGGGATTTTTGTTTAAATTTTTTTTTTGGACTAGCCCGACGGGCTAACTGCATGTAATTTGTTACAAGCCCGACTTTAATTTTGACTAGCCCCGGGCGTCGGGCTATCCAATTTCTGGAGCCCTGCAATCCCAAGCTTCTTTTTCATAAAAGCTACCTACCTATAAAGTTTCATTCCAATATTCTCATTCCTAACTGGTTATTGAGCAGAAACCATTTTTCTATTTTTAGTAACAGTGACCTTGGCCTTGACCATAGTGACCCCAAATGCAATCCCAAGCTTCATTTTCATATAAGCTACTTACCCATAAAGATTCATTCCAATATCTCATTCCTAACTCAAGTTATTGAGCGGAAACCATTTTTCTATGTTTGATAACAGTGACCTTGGCCTTGACCATAGTGACCCCAAATGCAATCCCAAGCCTTATTTTCATATAAGCTACTTACCCATAAAGATTCATTCCCATATCTCATTCCTAACTGAAGTTATTGAGCGGAAACCATTTTTCTATTTTTGATAACAGTGTCCTTGACCTTGACCCTAGTGACCTCAAATGCAATCCCAAGCTTCCTTTTCATATAAGCTACCTACCGACAAAGCTTCATTCCAATATCTCATTCCTAACTGAAGTTATTAAGCGGAAACCGTTTTTCTATTTTTGGTAACAGTGACCTTGACCTTGATCCTAGTGACCTCAAATGCAATCCTACGCTTCGTTTTCATATAAGCTACCTACCGATAAAGTTTCATTCCAATACCTCATTCCTAACTGAAGTTATTGAGCAGAAACTGTTTTTCTAACAGTGAACTTGACCCCAGTAACCCCAAATGCAATCTCATGCTTCCTTTTCATATAAGCTACCTACCCATAAAGTTTCATTCCAATATCTCATTCCTAACTGAAGTCATTGAGCGGAAACCGTTTTTCTATTTTTAATAACAGTGACCTTGACCCCAGTTACCCCAAATGCAATCCCAAGCTTCCTTTTCATATAGCTACCTACCCATCAAGTTTCATTCCAATATTCTCATTCCTAACTGAAATTATTGAGCAAAAACAGTTTCCTATTTTTAGAAATAGTGACCCTGACCTTGAACCAAGTGAGCCCAAATGCAATCTCAAATTTCCTTTTCATATAAGCTACCAACCCATAAAGTTTCATTCCAATATCTCAATCCTAACTTAAGTTATTGAGCGGAAATCTTTTCTTTTTTTTAGTAACTGTGAAATTGACCTTGACCCCAGTGACCCCAAATGGAATCCCATGCTTCCTTTCATATAAGCTACCTACCCATAAAGTTTCATTCCAATATCTCAATCCTAACTGAAATTATTGAGCAGAAACCGTTTTCTATTTTTAGAAACAGTGACCCTGACCTTGAACCAAGTGAGCCCAAATGCAATCTCAAGTTTCCTTTTCATACAAGCTACCTAAAACTCTATTTTAGTAACAGTGACCTTGACCTTGATCCCAGTGACTCCAAATGCAATCCCAGACTTACTTTTCATATACGCTACCTACCCATCAAGTTTCATTCCAATATCTCATTCCTAACTGAAATTATTGAGCAGAAACCGTTTTCTATTTTTAGAAACAGTGACCCTGACCTTGAACCAAGTGAGCCCAAATGCAATCTCAAGTTTCCTTTTCATACAAGCTACCTAAAACTCTATTTTAGTAACAGTGACCTTGACCTTGATCCCAGTGACTCCAAATGCAATCCCAAACTTACTTTTCATCAAGTTTCATTCCAATATCTCATTCCTAACTGAAGTTATTGAGCAGAAACTGTTTTTCTATTTTTATTAACAGTGACCTTGACCCAGTAGCTCCACATGCAATCCTATGCTTCCATTTCATGTAAGCTACCTACCAATAAAGTTTCAATCCAATATCTCATTCCTAAATGAAGTCATTGAGAGGAAAACAGTTTTTATTTTTAGTAACAATGACCTTGACCTTGACCCCAGTGACCCCAAATGCAATCCCAAGCTTCCTTTCAAATAAGCTACCTACCCGTAAACTTTCATTCCAATATCTCATTCCTAACTGAAGTTTCTCAGCGGAAACCTTTATTCTATTTTTAGTAACAGTGATCCCAGTGACCCCAAATGCAATCCCAAGCTTCCTTTCAAATAAGCTACCTACCCGTAAACTTTCATTCCAATATCTCATTCCTAACTGAAGTTTCTCAGCGGAAACCTTTATTTTATTTTTAGTAACAGTGATCCCAGTGAACCCAAATGCAATCCCAAGCTTCCTTTTCACATAGGCTACCTTCCCATGAAGTTTCATTTCAATATCTCATTCCTAACTGAAAAAATTGAGCGCAAACCATTTTTCTATAATTAGTGACCTTGACCTTAAATGCAATCCCATGCTTCCTTTTCAAATAAGCTACCTACCCATTAAGTTTCGTTCCAATATCTCATTCCTAAATGAAGTTATTGATTGGTAGTAACAGCGACTTTGACCCCAGTGACCCCAAATGCAATCCCAAGCTTCATTTTCATATAAGCTACCTACCCATAAAGTGTCATTCCAATACCTCATTTCTAACTGAAATTATTGAGCGGAAACTATTTTTCTATTTTTAGTAACAGTGACATTGACCTTGACCCCAAGTGCAATCCCAAACTTCCTGTTCATATAAGCTACCTATGCATAAAGTTTCATTCCAATATCTCATTCCTAACAGAAGTTATTGAGCGGAAACCGTTTTTTCTAATTTTAGTAATAGTGACCCTAAATGCAATCCCCAGCTTCCTTTTCATATAAGCTACCTACCCATGAAGTTTCATTCCAATATCTCATTCCTAACTGAAGTTACTGAGCAGAAACGAAGTGTGACAGACTGACTGAGTGCAATCCTATAGTACCTCCGGTCTATGACAGAAACAAGAGGCCCAAGAGGGCCTGTGGACGCTCTACTGACTAACATGGCTCTTATGACGCTAATGAAGCGAGTGACTGTCATTTACGTTTTTTCGAAAGTTTCGGGCAAAAAACAGCTTTTTGACTAAATCAAGGGCCATAACTAAAGAATCTGGTAAAGTTTGGTAAAGATCAAATGAAAAATGAATGAATGAAATTGAATATTATAGTCGCACCATCAGCTAAGGTCATGTGGCGACTTTCCAGCTTCCACTGGTGGAGGAAGACCCCAGGTGGCCCTTCGGGCAATTGTCGTGCACGGGCGGGCACCTGGGTAGAACCACCGATGTTCCGCAAGCCAGCTGGATAGCTTCCTCACATAAAGATTCCTAGGCCCCTGAGGGATCGCACCTACAGCGGTGAGGGGCAAGTGATTTCAAGTCAGAGATTCTAACCACTCGGCCACGGACGCCCCTAAATGAAAAATGAAGGCCCTACCATATTAACAAGGCAAAATATAGCATTTTTAACTAAATCAAGAGCCATAACTCCTCTGTTACTGGTTCGACTGGTCCAGCATAGAGCTAAAAAAGAAAGAAAAAAATAGAAAGAAAAAAATATTAACAAATTAAAAAAAACACAAAAAAAACAAACAAAAAAAACAAGAGCTGTCGGAGAACAGCGCAGCTCGACTATTTGATTTTTCAGAGAATAAGAAATTATATAGCTAGTATATACCATCAGAAAACAAGGCTAAAACATAGCTATGTGTAAGAATTGACCAAAACAACACAGAAATATGTAAAAAAAAGTGAGGGTGGAGGCAGGGAATGGGGTGGAGGGGGCAACATATATGTGTAAGAAGCTATGTGTAAGAATTTACCAAAACAACACAAATACATGTAAAAAACAATAAACATTAAATAAAAATATTCCATTTCGATCGTGGGGGTGGGGTGGGAGAGGGGAGGTGGGGCAACATAGCTATGTGTAAGAATGGACCAAAACAACACAGAAATATTTAAAAAAATAAAAATAAAAAGTGGGGGGGGGGGGGGGGGGATGGGGTGGCAAGGTGGGGGGGGGGGAAGAGGGAGCAACATGTATGTGTAAGAAGCTATGTGTAAGAATTGACCAAAACAACACAGAAATATGTAAAACTAATAATAATTAAATAAAAATATTCTAGTTTCGAGTGTGTGGTGGGTCTTGGGGGGAGTGTCGGGGCAGGGCGTGAGGGGGCAACATGTGTAAGAATTGACAAAAGCAACACAGAAATATGTAAAAAAAAAAAAAAAGTAAAAAAATTAGTATTTGGGGAGGGGTGGGGGGTGGGGGGCTGGGGGAGGAGGTAGCCCATGCCCCAATATGAGTGAAGTATGAATAAGATGCATAATGCTATAAGAAATCCCAAACCAAATTTATAGATATATACATGCTTACATGCAAACCTAGATCTGCCTTTATTGCACATTTTATGGGCCATCACTATTTGGGTTCCATGGGAGCCCAGAATTTGCAGAAGACAAAATTACTTATCCAACCCTTTACAACATACTATAAGGAAACCAATTCCAAAATTTAGTTCAGCTAGGACAAGAAATGTAAGAGATATAGACCTGTAAACACAGCTTACACGCACAATTTGATGTGAAACAGACATATTTTAAGGGCTATCAGAATTTGGGTTCCATGGGAGCCCAGGGGTTACAGGAACCAAAATTAGTTAAGCAGCCCTTACGATAATGCTATAAGGAAGCTAATGGCGAAATTTGGTTGTGCTAGGGTAAGAATTGTAAGAGATATAGACTTGTAAACACAGCTTACACGCAAAATTTGATGCGAAATGGGACACATTTTATGGGCTATCATAATTTGGGTTCCATGGGAGCCCATGGGAGCCCATGGGTTACAGGAACCAAAATTGCTTATGCAGCCCTTAAGATAATGCTATAAGGAAGCCCATGAACAAATTTGGTTGTGCTAGGATAAGAAATGTAAGAGATATAATATAGACTTGTAAACACAGCTTACACGCAAACCTTGATGTGGGACGCCGACGCCGGGGTGATAACATAAGCTCTCTTATTCTTCGAATAGTCGAGCTAAAAAATTAAAAAAAAATTAAAAAAGAAAAATTAAATTTAAAAAAAAAGAAAAAAAGAAAGAAAAAAAAAAGTCATAAAATCTGGTAAAGTTTGGCAAAGATCAGACGCAAAATGAAGGCCCTATCGTATGACGAGGCTAATTAGAGCATTTTAAAAAATCAAGGGCCATAACTCCGCTGTTACTGGTCCGATCTGGCTTGTTTTCGAACTTGCCCAAGGTTTCATTGACATTAAAAGTTTGGTAAAGATCGGATGAAAAATGAAGGCCCTATCGTCTTAACGGGGTGATAACATAAGATCTCTTATTCTTCGAATAGTCGAGCTAAAAAATTTAAAAAAAATTAAAAAAGAAAAATTAAATTTAAAAAAAAAGAAAAAAAGAAAGAAAAAAAAGTCATAAAATCTGGTAAAGTTTGGCAAAGATCAGACGCAAAATGAAGGCCCTATCGTATGACGAGGCTAATTAGAGCATTTTATAAAATCAAGGGCCATAACTCCGCTGTTACTGGTCCGATCTGGCTTGTTTTCGAACTTGCCCAAGGTTTCATTGACATTAAAAGTTTGGTAAAGATCGGATGAAAAATGAAGGCCATATCGTCTTAACGAGGCAAAATATAGCAATTTGAACTAAATCAAGGACATTAACTCCGCTGTTACTGGTCCGATATGGATGGTTTTCGAACTTGTCTAAGCTTTCATTAATATTAACAATCTGATAAAGTTTGGTAAAGATCAGTTGAAAAATGAAGGCCCTATGGTCTTAACGAGGCAAAATATAGCATTTTTAACTAAATCAAGGGCCATAACTCCGCTGTTACTGGTCCATTCTGGCTGGTTTTCAAATTTGTCCGAGCTTTCATTAATATTAACAACATGTTTAAGTTTGGTAAAGATCAGGTGAAAAATGAAGGCCCTATCGTCTTAACGAGACAAAAGTTAACAGACGACGGACGACGGACACCACACCATCCCATAAGCTCTGCTGGCCCTTGGCCAGTAGAGCTAAAAAGGGGTAGACTGCAACGTCAATGACTATATGTTACGTTTGAAAGGAAAATCTGGAAATTGGATAATCTACGTAATTAATGGTTGGTTGGTTGTATAGTGTTTTACGTCATTTTCAACACAACATAATTAATGGAATACTACAGCAGTGCCTTTTCAGCTAAGGTTGATCAGGTGCAAGGCGACATGTAGTATTTTTATGTTTCTTTCTGGCTGTTTCTGAGGCCGAAAATTACCAAAAAGTATTTTTTTCCAAAATTAAAAAAAAAAAAAGAGGTCAATGACCTTGAAGCTCTACTGATTGATTTTGATTTCAGGAAGTAGTCGCTACAGACTTGTTTTTTGAAAAATAATTTTTAGCCGTGGCGGCCATCTTGAATTTCCGGCCGACCTGAAACTTTGCTAGGATCAATAAGACATCAAGAGCAACATTCCTGTGAAGTTTCATGAAAATCCGTCAAGTAGTTTCAGAGGAGTTGTCGCTACAAGTTTTCATGATATAACTCTATGTAAACAAAGATGGCCGCTGACAGCCATGTTTAACGTCGAATCAAAATAATGTTTGACTCTGATAACCTTCATGTCATGCTGATCATTTTACAAAAAGTCCCATATCAATATCACTTATAGTTTCAAGACGTAGTCGCTACAAACTTCTTTTTTAAAAATCTATTTTTAGCTGTGGTGGCCATCTTGAATTTCTGGCCGATCTGA
Source organism: Cyrtodaria siliqua (assembly GCA_037043455.1). NCBI lineage: Eukaryota > Metazoa > Mollusca > Bivalvia > Adapedonta > Hiatellidae > Cyrtodaria > Cyrtodaria siliqua. The sequence goes on along the minus strand of JAWPHD010007487.1, from coordinate 72,935 downwards.
AATTTTGCTGGGATCAATTAGACATTAAGAGCAACATTCCTGTAAAGTATCATGAAATTCTGCCAAGTAGATTCAAAGGAGTAGTCGCTACAAGTTTTTACTATATAACTCTATGTAAACAAAGATGGCCGCTGGCAGCCATGTTTAACGTTGAATCAAAACAATATTTGACAAGGAATTGAATTGAATGTTGTTTAACGGCTCATCAACACAGTATAGGTTATTTAGAGCCGCCCCAGAGAGAGGGGAAGGATACATAGGAATCCGGGAACCTGCCCTACTCTTATTATCGAATAGATTCCTATGGTTCTTTAACGTGCTCGGAGGATAGACCGATACACGGGACCGCCCGGTTTACGTCCCCATCCGACGGACGAGGCTAAGGTAAAGTGTCTTGCCCAAGAACACACCGACGGAACTCAGTGGCACCACGGAGGATTGAACCCGGGGCCTCCGGTTACAAATCCGCCGCGCTACCGACTGCGCCACGACAAGGACCAACATCATGTCATGCTGATCATTTTAGAAAAAGTCCCATATCAATATCACTTATAGTTTTCAAGAAGTAGTCGCTACAAACTGGTATTTTAAAAAATTATTTTTAGTCGTGGCGGCCATCTTGAATTTCCAGCCGACCTGAAATTTTGCTAGGATCAATTAGACATCAAGAGCAACATTCCTGTGAAGTTTCATGAAAATCCATCAAGTAGTTTCAGAGGAGTAGTCGCTACAAGTTTTCATTATATAACTCTATGTAAACAAAGATGGCCGCTGGCAGCCATGTTTAACGTCGAATCAAAACGATTTTCGACAAGGACCAACATCATGTCATGCTGATCATTTTAGAAAAGTCCCATATCAATATCACTTATAGTTTTCATGAAGTAGTCGCTACAAACTTGTTTTTTAAAAACCTATTTTTAGATCTGGCGGCCATCTTGGAATTTACATCAACATGAATTTTTGCTAGGATCAACTAGACTTCATGGGCAACATTTCTGTAAAGTTTCATGAAAATCCATTCAGTAGTTTCAGAGGAGTAGTCGCTACAATAAAAAGTTTACGGACAGACGGACGGACGACGGACGCCGCACCACGGCATAAGCTCTGCTGATCTCTGATCAGTAGAGCTAAAAATGGCAAATTGAAAACAAACCTTTAAAACATATTGTTTACAAATCTTTGCAAGTTAAAACATGTATTTGATATAGTTCAATATCATTAAATTATATAAATTCTTACAATTCATTTTTCCCAATTTGAAGGTAAGTCTACGATGCTAATTTTCTCAATTGTCCACACTGCCAAAAGACTGAAACGGAACACCGTCTTTCAATATGTGTTGCTGTTATATATATAACATGTATTTTAAAGATGAAAAAAAATGTGTTTGTTTGAGTGGTGTTTTTACGCCTTTTTTAGCACATGTTAGGCCATATATGACTGACAATTTTTTCAGTGATCGAGACAGTGAGACCACTCCATTTTTCCTGTGTAGAACAAGTACTGTATACCACCCACCATTCGTAAAAATACTGACAATAATTAATAGTGGAAATGATAACAGGTTAAGTTAGACTAGTTTTGTGTAGATTACACTCGTAAGTAACAACGGATTTTAAAGATCATCCGTAAATAAAATATATTAATGGATGTTTGCAACGTATACTTATGTTTCCGCCCCTTTACTTACCTACATCTCCGTAAGATAAATCTGAACTTATGCACTCCAGCGGCAAGGACTGAAAAACAAGAACATAATCTCAACCAGTGTTCAAGTGTTAAAGGGAGACAAGGCAATCTTAACTCTTAGCCTGCTATGGGCGGCTACAACAGCCTTTGCAGCCAGTGTAAACCCAGATCAGCCTGCGAGTAACTCGCAGGCTGATCAGGGTTTACACTGTCTGGCTGCTCATCAGTCATTTAACCAAAACATCCCTTTGTAACATAAATGGAATGGTCCAAATTCAAAGAAAGGACAGTCCATTATACATTCATAGCAGGTCAGTCTTCTGCAAAACTTGAATATTTGCATATCATTAATAATAATAAGCTTACTAACTGTCGCTTAAAAATAATTTGCACCAACAATATACCGGTATTTAAACATATGTAAGAATATCAAAAAACCTGTTAGCCATGCTGATTGACTATGTAGGCGAAAGGTCAGTGAACTGTTAGAACTGATTGTTAACAGTAAATGTATACTAACTCATATATTTACAAGATGGAAAACATGCCTTTTGAGGTTATTAAGGAAACTGTAACTCAAGACAACAACAACAAAAAAGACAATTCAAGGTGGAATTCAAAGTGAAAAATAACGACTCTCCACAATGTTTTATTTAACCCTTAACCCACTAAGCACGACTATAATAGCTTTGCGTCCATTGTAAACCCAATAACTCCCAGGCTGATCAGGGTTTACAATGTCCGACTGATGATCAGTCATTTCCCCCAAAACACCCCTTTGTCACATAAATGGAATGGTTTTATTTCAAAGAAAGAACAGTCCATTATATATATATGTAGCGGGTTAAGGGTTAAGACATAAAATAAATCCAGCTGGACCCATATTCATAAAGCAACTTAAAATTAATATTTTCAAATATCCTTATTAACCCCTAAGTGACACTAGAGAGCATCACTTTTAAGACAAATCTTTAGCTGTAGGTTTTATAATCCATAGCATTATTAAAAATATAAAGATGTCTTAAAATGATAGAAAAAGGACACGCATTCAACACACATTGAACAGTTTAATTTAAATATAGTGGACACTTAAAGAAATCCTAATCCAAACTAATGTGGCTGGATTAAAAAATTGATAAATTTTGACTTAAGATATGCTAAGAAGCTTTATGAATACGGACCCAGGTTTATATCGCGCCACATCTATACCGGGTGAGTGGGACTTGGAAAAACATAAAACATTACATGGTCCCGCCTTAATTCCATTAAGCGATGGGAAAGCTTATAACCTGTTTAAAATTACCTATTAAATGTTTGAATTTTACAACCCCATTTTCACTTCTTGGAGAAGGGGTTGGATGGGGTATGAAAGCTAATACTCGGACCACATAATGAACTGCAGGCCCAGGGCCTTTTGTATCAATGATCATCAAGCCCAAAACATTAGGTTTTAATTTTGCATATAACTCTGCTGGAAAATGAATTGAAAGGTAAACAATATAGCATCAAAGGAAATATCAACAATAGAACGAAAACATTAACTGTATGGAAAAAATATGTTTGTGGTTATAGGACCCAAAAGGCTCTTTATCTATATATAGATAAAGAAAAAGGATATATATGACCTTTTGGTTCCTATAACGACAATGAATAGACAGGCATCCATATTTCACATAGACATGACAGCAATGTGTTGACAATTTAATTATAATGCAAATGATATAAAGTGGCAAATTTGCTAGTTTTTTTAATATAAATGCTTAAATTGATGTATTAACAAATTTTCTGATGCCAGAGGGGTAAACTTCATTAAAACTTCAACTCACAGTCAAAGGATGTATCTTAAATTCTGAGCAGTCTCAAGAGAAAATACCCTTCATGGCTTGTCTATGCAACCATCGAACAGATTCTCAAGTGCAGGTATAAGACTAAAAATGTGTCCATTGGACACGGATGCCCTCAATGAAAACAATCAGCGAAAAAACAAAACGTGGGTATAATTAAAAGTATGTACTTTTAGGTTTGATGTATACACCAACACAGTTAGTCAGGACACACAGGATACACATTGCTGTCATATCATTCATTCCCTCATCTAATCTGCAGCCCAAAAAACAGGAAATACAAAATGGATGTCAAATCATCATTCCCTCATCTAATCTGCAGCCAAAAATGCAGGAAATACAAATACACATGAAAAGATAAAATAAAATAAAAAATACATTAAATAGAAGCTGAACACATTTTGAAAAAGCTAGAATATTAAAATGTTGATTTTTCCTAAATGTTTAGGTGACTCAAAGGCGAAACACATTTATAAAACATGAATATTTAGTTATGAGACATGTAAGATGTTTGTTCAAATATTAAATTAGGCCAAATAAAATTATGTGTGGTTCCTATTACCAGTACAAGCTCCAAAAAAAATAGGGTAGATATATAGGTAGGGAATTTATTTTATTTTCTAAAAATATTTTATTGTATATTTTGTCTTTTTTTCACGCAAAACTTTTATTACTTTTATTACCTAATAAACTAACTCAAATATATATTTGTTAACATCGTCAGATACAGAAAAGATACAAAAAATAAACAAAAAGAAGAAGTGAAAAGACAGAAACAATAATTTAAAAAAAAACTGAAAAAGAAGAAGTGAAAAAAGTGACCTGAAGTGAGGTTTATATTCCCTCCACCAACAAACACGACAAGCGATTCCTTGAAGCGATGGGCACAATAGAGTCTGGACTGATACAAAAAACGTTTAATGTCGGCCGCTTATTAGATACAGAGAAGATAGAAAAAATACTTTCAAACAAAAAGAAGTGAAAAAAATAAAAGTTTCATGTCGGTCCGTAAAAACAGGGTCGATAGGGAAACTGGAACCATACACGCATATAATTTTATCTGGCCTTATAAGATGTTTGTTCATGTGAAAAGAGTGCAGATCAGATATTTATCTACTCTAGATTAAAATGGGTAAAAAACAACAATACATTTGATGGACATCTCTTCTTTGACCGCAACGCCACAAACCCCTGTAATGATGTGAGATCATGCTTTTAGAAACAACTAACTGTAAATATATCTTCGTGCTGTTATAATTCTGTCCACTATAAGAATTCAGTTTATTAATTTAGTTATTATTTGAAGTCTACTTAAATATGATTATGAAAATGAACCTAAATTATAAGAAGAGTATACAGTTTTATTCTGCTGCAAAAGTACCAACACAATACATACAACTGAATGTTGTTTAACGGCTCATCAACACAGTATAGGTTATTTAGAGCTGCCCCAGAGAGAGGGGAAGGATACATAGGAATCCGGGAACCGTGCCCTACTCTTATTATCGATTAGATTCCTATGGTTCTTTAACGTGCTCGGAGGATAGACCCATACACGGGACCGCCCGGTTTACGTCCCCATCCGACGGACGAGGCTAAGAGAAAGTGTCTTGCCCAAGAACACACCGACGAAACTCAGTGGCACCATGGAGGATTGAACATGGAGCCTCCGGTTACAAATCCGCCGCGCTACCGACTGCGCCACGCCAGCCCTCTAAATACATACAAGAAAGCCAACCTGTCTCGCCTATGCGGGCAATCATTTTGCTGAAATGCAATACAGAGCAATGGAACTTGTGTGTCTGAGTGGCCGTGATGATAATGAAGACATGTATACATGTATACCAAGTTTGAATGGATTTGGATAAGCATCGTTGAAAAAATTAATATGTGTATAACACACGCAAAACTTTTTTAATGCCACAGCCACTGCCACAAAGTCATATCTCTGCCACCATCTTTGAAGCAAAGACAACAAGAGGTCAATGACCTTGAAGCTCTACTGATTGATTTTGATTTCAGGAAGTAGTCGCTACAGACTTGTTTTCTGAAAATCTATTTTTAACCGTGGCGGCCATCATGAATTTCCGGCTGACCTGAAATTTTGCTAGGATCAATTAGACATTAAGAGCAACATTACTGTGAAGTTTCATGAAAATCCGTCAAGTAGTTTCAGAGAAGTAGTCGCTACAAGTTTTCATTATATAACTCTATGTTAACAAAGATGCCGCTGGCAGCCATGTTTAACGTCAAATCAAAATGAATTTCGACAAGGACCAACATCATGTCATACTGATCATTTTAGAAAAAGTCCCATATCAATATCTCTTATTGTTTTCAAGAAGTAGTCGCTACAAACTTATTTATTTTAAATCTATTTTTAGCTGCGGCGGCCATCTTGAATTTCCGGCCGACCTGAAATTTTTCTAGGATCATCTAGACATCAAGAGCAACATTCCTGTGAAGTTTCATGAACATCCGTCAAGTAGTTTCAGAGGAGTAGTCGCTACAAGTTTTTACTATATAACTCTATGTAACCAAAGATGGCCACTGGCAGCCATGTTTAACGTCGAATCAAAATAATTTTCCACAAGGATCTACATCATGTCATGCTGATCATTTTAGAAAAAGTGCCATATCAATATCACTTATAGTTTTCAAGAAGTAGTCGCTACAAACTTATTTTTTAAAAATCTTTTTTTAGCTGTGACGGCCATCTTGAATTTCCGGCCGACCTGAACTTTTTCTAGGATCAATTAGACATCAAGAGCAACATTCCTGTAAAGTTTCATGACAATCCGCCAAGTAGTTTCAGAGGAGTAGTCGCTACAATTTTTTACTATATAACTCTATGTAAACAAAGATGGCCGCTGGCAGCCATGTTTAACTTTGAATCAAAATGATTTTTGACTAGGATCAACATCATGTCATGCTGATCATTTTAGAAAAAGTCCCATATCAATATCACTTATAGTTTTCAAGAAGTAGTCGCTACAAACTTGTATTTTAAAACTCTATTTTTAGCTTTGGCGGCCATCTTGGATTTCACATCAACATGAATTTTTGCTAGGATCAACTGAATTTATGGGCAACATTTCTGTAAAGTTTCATGAATATCCATCCAGTAGTTTCAGAGGAGTTGTCGCTACAAATAAAAGTTTACGGACAGACGGACGGACGCCGCACCACGGCATAAGCTCTGCTGATCTCTGATCAGTAGAGCTAAAAACGAATAATAATAAGATTTATTTAACGGTTTTATTATGGATAGCATTTATACTGTCTGCCAATTATATATATGTAACCTTGTGCAACAAATATGACCGCACCCGCAGGTTAATACTGGTGCTGGGTTATGCTCACGATGTGTTTGACACTACACTAACTCTGGAATAGACCTCTCGTGGGTTTAATCGGTCACGTGGTGTAGGTACAAACAACTTGTTCTGTTACAATGTTCAGCACATACAATTTGAACAATGAAAATTAGTGTTCGTCAACTTTTGTTAGCAATAGGAAAGTTCAACTACATGTACCATGTTTGTAAATACATATAGAAAAACCCTTCAGACCGATTCCTGACTACCGACATAATAATCTATATTAAACAATATTTTTTATGAAGTATGTGTTTATACAGGGTTATGTCATAAAACTCCAAAAAAATGTGCATTTTAAATGAACTGAACATGAACATGTTAACTTAAAACAGGAAGGTGATTCCGGTGTTGTTCTATGACTCAGCCTTTTTTAAAGGGGAAAGGTCAATGACCCTGAAGCTCTACTGATAGATTTTGATAGTCAGTTCAGCCATGGGAACCTGTGAAGTTTTATGGAAATAAGACCAACACTTTCAAAGAAGTAATCGCCACAAGTTTTTCGTTTACGTAAACAAAGATGGCCCCTGGCAGGCATGTTTGACATAGAATCAAAATGAATTTAATTTGTTTAGGACCAACTACATGTTATGGTTTTAGTAGAGCTTTCAAATCAATATCACTTATGGTTTTTGAGAAGTAGTTGCCTAAACTTGTATTTAAGCTGTGGAAGCCATCTTGAATTTCCGGCCAACCTGTTTCTTTACTTTGGACTAACTGGACCATCAAGACCTGTAAAGTTTTATGAGTCATTTTGGTAAAGGTACCAAACCAATACCACTTATGGTTTTAGAGAAGTAGTCGCCACATACCTGTATTTAAAATATATACATGTTTTTTTAGCTATGGCCTGATGGCAGCCATCTTGAATTTAAGGCCTACCTGATTTTTACTAAGGGTCACTAGACATCAAGAGCAACATTCCTATATTCATAAATATTATGATTTATTATGCAACATTACCTATGCGTCATTAATGCAACATTATAATCTCATTCAATTTTATCCTAGTCTAAAGAATATATCTTTTTCCGGCTTATAAAAATGTCATAATGCTACCACAAATGTTAATTATAAAGAACTAATATCTTGAATTTCCGACTGACCTGAATTTTTGAAAGACATCTAGAGCAACATTTCTGTGAAGTTTCATGAAATTACATCAAGTAGTTTCAGAGGAGTAGTCGCCACAAGTTGTTCCTTTATAACTCTATGCCAGCAAAGATGGCCACTGGCGGCCAAGTTTGACATCCAATCGAAATGAATCTTGGTTAGGACCAAGTACATGTTGCAAAGATCCCAATTCAATATCACTTTTTTGATAAGTAGTCGCCACAAAGTCGCATTTTTAAAATCTATTTTTAGCAGTGGCGGCCATCTTGAATTTTCTACCGACCTGAATTTTTGCTAGGATCAACTAGTCATCAAGAGCAACATTCCTGTCAAGTTTCATAAAATTACATCAAGTAGTTTCAAAGATGTAGTCGCCAAGTTTTTCCTTTATAACTCTATGTAAACAAAGATGGCCACTGCAGCCATGTTTGACATCCAATCAAAATGAACTTGGTTAGGACCAACTGCATGTCGTGCCAGTCATTTTGTTAAAGGTTCCAAATCAATATCACTTATGGTTTTTAAGAAGTAAACACATTTTTAAAATCTATTTTTAGCCGTGACAACCATCTTGAATATCCGGCCGACCTGTATTTTTCCTAGGATCAACTAGACATCAAGAGCAACATTCCTGTGAAATTTCATGAAAGTCTGTCAAGCTGTTTCAGAGGAGTAGTCGCCACAAAAAAAGTTTACTGACAGACAGACGGAAGACGCACCATGGCATAAGCTCTGCTGATCTTTGATCAGTCAAGCTAAAAAAAAACACTTTCAATTTTAACCCTTAACCCGCTAAGCACGACTATAATAGCCTTTGCGTCCATTGTAAACCAAGATCAGCCTGCGAGTAACTCGCAGGCCATGTCACATAAATGGAATGGTCTTAATTCAAAGAAAGAACAGTCCATTATATATATATGTGTAGCGGGTTAAAGGTTAATATCATAACAAATCATATCAATCAAAGGATCGTGGTGTTGTTCAGTTCTAAATTTGCTCCCCATCTCCACCTCCACCCCTTGTAAATCCTGATGTATCCCTTTAATATACATTTACAACATGTAAAATGCTCAAGATAAGATGCATAATTGCATAATTACGCATATATTTTCACGAAAAAAGCATTAAAAAATTAGAGATAAATATTGAGAACCAAATTATACAAACACTACACGCTTGATAGATTATAAACATTGGTGCGCCGAGTCATGCTCAATAGATGCTTATTGAAGTTTGAGGTACTGAATGACAATCAAGTGCCTCCAGTAATAACTAGTAGATGCTTGCAAGAAGAAAAAATGACCTTTTGATGGCTGTTTGGCACAAATAAATCCCATTTAAAAAAGACAGGAGCAATGTTGAATGCATGAGGTAGAGGAAAAAGTAAAAAGAAATTATGGTAACTACTAAAGACATGAAAGAGTAAACATTTTACATCAATGCTTTGTCCAAAACTTGTTTTTAAGAATGCGCATTTTGTAAATGTAAATACGTAATGATTTTTTTTTCATTTTTCATTTGCTGAAAGCTTACCTGGAGCACTGATATAAAACTAAATTTGTATTCAATAACGAACATTTCCACTCATTTCAACCCCAGCTGGTGTCAAAGTAGATCTAGATATGTTTTTCCAGACATTGTGTTTTATGTACATGGTTTAGGGCCTGTCTTCTTCAATGGTGAGAGTGTTTTTCCAGAGGAAATCAATGTTAGGAAGTAAACAGCTGTGCACAGCTTTGTTACTTTTGTTTAATGAATGAATGAATGAATGATGTTTTATGGCATGTCGACACATAAATAGGTCATATTGTGCTCAAGAACTGATGAAAGATGAAGAAATGTAGTAATTAAAAATTAATGTAAATATATAAAGATAAAACTATTTACGATTAAGGGATGATATGGTAGTAATATAAACTATGTATATATTGTAACAACAAATACCCGTCAATGGGTTATAAACAAGTATATATATATAAGAACATATTATTATGATTTATATAGTCTGATTTCTTTCAAAAAATCTAAAACAAGACTAAAATCTATAGTATTAAATAACTCATAGTATTAACATTGTAGTACCTTTGACGCATAGGATCAAGGTCTACACATTCCAACAACATGTGTTTGACCGTTAACGGTGCAAAGCAGGGTATACATTCTGGTAATTGCTCACCTTGTAATAAATATGAATGAGTATAAGGTGTATGCCCTATCCTGCACCGGGTTAGAACAACTTCTTCTCGACGAATAGGTCTACTAGAAGAACGCCATTCCCCGAGTAACGGTTTAATTGTAAATCTAATGCTGCCTTAGCAGCACTATCAGATATTTAATACTGCCGGTATTCACCAAAATAGTTTATTAGGCGTCTAAAAATAAAACTAGAATTATCACTGAAGGTGATGAATACCCCCGCTTTTTGATCAGTTGTTATGTGTATATGATGTTTGGGAATAACCTATTAAAATGATCTATTAGTCATCTATAAATAGAGATCATATAAAGAGGTCACACTGATATGAAAAAATATATCGCAATGGGATAGATCGATTCACAGCTAAGCATTTTAACATATGAAAAATGTCAACTTATCTTTTTTTGTAAATTCGATTAAAACTAGAAATGTTTCCATATGACTTGGATACGACACTTCAACAGAAAACTTGACTTAAATCTAATTAAATAACGATGGCACCATTAGGCTTGATTGCCAAAAAGTTAATTAATTGTAGTATTTCGTTTTGTAACAAGTACCATCTTTAAGGGCTTTGTGTAAAGATGTCTTAACAGTGAGTAGAAAGGTAATGGCAAAATAGTAGGAAAGTATCACGTGGAAAAATATGCCTTTGATTGAAAACAGACTAAAAGATAAAAGTAAATGCACATCTGGAAGAAAAAAAACTTAATCAAATTACCCTTCTGACGAATGATGGAATCATGATACTGTGTACGTTTCCCATGTACATGTATAATCTCTCTGTTGCACCTACCGTCCGTTCTATTTCCATATCAACGGTTGTTTTCTCTTCTCTTTCAATCAGCGACTCCATCTCCTGTGTCTTGTCAAAGCTGGCAATGGCAGTCGTGTCTCCAGTTTTCCTCGTCGGGGGTTTGTGCTTCTCTAGGATCCTATACTTGCACTCGATAAGTAGCAGCATGGCTTTAACACTGAAACATTACATAATAACTGCCTATAATCTGACCTAGGCAATCAGTAACAAGTTACCACGGACACAACTGTTTTGTTGTTACGAATTCTGCCTATCATGTAAAGATATAAAGATATTACTTTTGTAAAAATTATGAAAATCCTACCACATTTTTCAACATGAAATTCCACGAAAACCAGGTTTTCTACAAAGTTTTGTTCCAATATTTCTTTCCATATAACCTACCTTTACATATCTCATTCCTAACTGAAGTTATTGTCTGGATACCATATTTCTACTTTAGTAACAGTAACATGACCTTGACCCAGTGACCTCAAATACAATCCCAAGTTTCCTTTCCATATATGTACCTACACAACAAAAATCATTGCAATATCTCATTCCTAACTGAAGTTATAGCTCATAAACCATTTTATTATTTTAAGTACATGATCTAGCTTGATCCCAAGCGTCCTTTCCATATCAAAAACGTACACACCAATTTTTCTTTCAATTTCTCATTCCTAACTAAAGTTATCAACCAGAAATGATTTTTCTATTTTTAGAAACATTGAGCTTGACCCTTAGTGACCTCAAATACAATCCGAAATTGCATTTCTGTACAAGCTACCTATAAAGGAAGCTTCGTTGCAATATCTCATTTCTAACAAGTTACTGATCAGAAACATTTTTCTATTTCACCTTGACCTCAGTGAACCCAAATGCACTCCCAGTCTTCTTTTCCATATAAGCTACCTACCCAGCAAGTAAGTAGGTAATACCTCATTCCTAACAAAACATTTTGAGCGGAAACCCTGAGTTTGATACTGCACGCCCGCCAAACAACATTCGCCAATCTAATAACCAGATTTTTCTAAAGGAAAACCTGTTAAAACCTAGCTAAATACTTTCCAGTTTCTCTTTTATCCTTCCTCGCATATAATTTATGTACATCAGATCAGGGGCATAGCGTGGCATACTCCCTTACTCTAGGGAGTAACTTGGAAAAATAAGACTAAAAAAATAAAATCATAAAGAGTTGAACTATTGGGGAACAGGGTAAGCTTGGAATCGCTTTTACGTGCACCATTTTGGTCCTACACGAAAACAATATATTGGGGAGGCCCATGAACCCCACTTGTAGAAGGGGGACACTTACTACCAAATCCTCCCCCACTAGGCACTTCACATTTCGCATTAGGAGTATATGGAAAACAGGCCACACTACGCCCCTGTAGATTGTAAGATGGTTTACAAATAGTTAATGTGAAGTTTTGGAATCATTTGGCACAATAGACCATATACAATAAATACCAATGGTGTACATGGTCAGCCAATCTCTACCCAGAGTTGTCGTTCCTTGCATACACATACATCTATGTCAACGTCTCACCAAATACCAAGAATCTTGGCAAACGATGAAAAACGGTGGAAATGCAAAATTTCTTGATGACACTAATATTTTTCTGAATCAACTTCATATGAAATGCTTATATTACAAAGAAAACAATTTTCGGCTGGAATTTTTTAAATATACACTAAATTATGCTCAGGATTATTTTGAGGTAGAATGAAGGTTTGTACTTTGGCATATCACTCCGCCGTCAAAACTTTAAAATAGGCACCACCAAATCGTCCCAATAGCGTAACAGTACAGCGATTTGCTTACCAGCACTTTCCAATGACACGAAGATCTTAACAACCTGCTTAAATTAAGTACTAACCTATACTATATATCAAAATGTAGATAATAAGTTGTTTTCCTTTCGATTGTTACATGCCAATCAAGGGCCGATAGTTGGTGGTGTCACGGTGTTGAAGTTCTGTTGCTATTTTTATATTTTAGCTATGGTCATGTGACAAATTATCACGTGATCACAGACTACTTTTTTAGTCGTTGACAGAGGTCAATGTAATGGACTCTGGGAGAGATTGATGGTCAGCTAGAAAAATTAAAGGCAATAAAAGCATGAATTATTCGTTCTATTAAATTCATAATTAAAACAAACTCAGGTTTTACATCCCATTATGTAAAGTAATATTGGGTAGAGCTTTTTTTTCCTTCTTTAACAGAGGCCAAAATTTGGATACTTCTCAATTCAAAATTGGTAATTTTTTTCACAACTGTGGACGATTTTTTTCACAATTTAAAAAAAAAGAAGATTTTTTTGTTGTTTTTTTGGGGGTTAATGCAATCATTTCCATATCTAACTTTCTCAATATTGTTTTGTTTTGGAAACATTTACATTAGAAAGTTTATCTAAAATGTACCATATTATGCTGAATAATTGTACATTTGTTTTATAGTGTCCTCCTCCCACAAAAACAATGTATGCATGTATTTAGTAATATTGCTTTTAACAATTAATCTTTCAATATTTTTTTCACAAATCAGAGAGTTATCATGCTTTTTTTCCACAAAATGACCAGGCTAGGGAGTCTTCACAATTTTTAGAAAAAAAAGCCCTGTTGGGACAGCCACCTCAGAGGGATCTGAAAGATAAGAATTCCTATCAGAAAAGCCAATGTCATTAACGTCATTACGCAGTTTAGAGGTCGGCAGCTATTAAGCTCAAGGCCTAATGCAGGGGTATCATTAACTTTTCAAGTAAGCGGCCCACAGAGCAGAGTAGCCGGGTATTTTGATTGATACTTGTATACAATATTAGTAAAAGTATCATATTAGCCGGGTAGATCAGTCAAAGTAGCAGGGGGAAATCCCCGCCTACCGCCTCTTAATGACACCCCTGCTAATGCATTATCGACAGAGACCACTTTAGAATAATGAAGTCACCAAAGATTATTTTTTTCCAGTATTATAGATTCCCTCATTATTTTGAAAACATATTTTCTTACCTGATTACACCGACTAAGGTCATAACAATGGTTCCTTCAATGATACCTGCCTGAAAAACAGAGGTAAACCATGAACAAATTATACACAGCGGAAATAAGCAAATCATGCAATGCATTTATGGTTTATTGGGGAAAATCGAGACGTTTTAAACGACTGCTAAAAAAACATCAATGTAAAATCCGCACTGCTGTCCATACATATTAAATAATTTTAAAGGGACACATGGCAATCTTGAGTTTTATATCAGGCATTAAAATTAGTACAGCTATTTATTAATCCTGTATCATTTTGACTTTAAAACTGCTTGCAAATAATTAATTAAAAAAAATAAAATCCTTTATTATTCTACATAATTTTTAAATATATTATTGGTGCAATATTATCAAAAGTCAATACAAATAGGAAAACTCAGTGGAGATATTGCATAGGTCTGGTATAAAGTCACATGTATGTCTCATTGTTCTAATATTTGAGAGTGTCTATGTAACATAACTTTCTTTCAATATAAATATATGTAAATCATCCACTGGGTTTTTTTGGAAAAGAAAAGGTTTGTTTGCAATTTTAGAATGAATGCAAAAAATAATAAATAAGTAAAGTTTATCATTTGAAGATTGTGAAATTAAATGACTTCCGAGTTTTAAAGGGATACATGCCAATCATGACATATTATCCACTGAAGATATTTTGAAATATATACATATTGCAATGCCTCCCGTTAACAAATTTAGCAAATATTCATATTTGCACTCATTCTGAAATCGTAAAGAAAGAAAAAAAACTCCCCATTTGTTTATGTCTATATTAAGATATGCTTTAGTCTAGCTTCTGTAAATATTTGTTGTATTATATTTAAATACATATTTGACGCATATTTTATCATATAACTGTACGGTTTGCTGAGGGGTGGCCCACCCCGACCCTCACAAACCTATGACGGGGTGAATAAATGGATCACCATTAATTTGGTGATTGAAATTTAAAAAAAAAAAGGCAATACTATGTAAAAACAATTTGCTTTGAACTAATCTAACAATTAATATTAATGATTGAACAAATTCAAGTTAAGAGAAAAACTAACGGGACGCCGTGAGTTTTTAAAAAAATCAAGATTGCCGTGTGTCCCTTTAAGTAATGACAGTGGTGACAGATTTCTGAATTAAGGACAAGTGGAAATATTAATAATTTAGAAATATTCAATAGAACAAAAGATATCTATCTTAACTGAGGCATCTGTAGGTTACATTAAAGCTTCCGTGTCGACTCTTACTTAAAGCTACAGAGTCCCTATATCAATCGATTTCTTCTTTGTAGGCGTGTCTTTATTTGTAACTTCATGTTCACCAGCTCATGTCGAAATCGGGTATTTAAGCGAGCAAATATAGCGCAAGAAATCATTTACTGTATATACATCGACCACTGCACATCGTACCTGTACACAGGTAACAGTAATTTTTACAGAAAAAAAAGGTTACCTTCTTTCGGGGCTCGAACACACAACCTTCTGATTTCAAGTCCTGAGCTCTATCCACTGAACTAAACCGCTACTTGAGAAAATAGTATACTAACTACCATATATTATGAGGCAAAATAACTTAACATATTTGAACGCAACTAAAGATGGATCAATAAATATGCAGTCCATATTGTCGCACGTGTAAATTAACATTGCCTGGTGTAATACTGTATCTTATCAATATGAAACTAATACTTCGCCTCAAATCAACCATATCTCGACTTGTTATTTAGCGCTTGATGAGTTTGTGTGCGCGCTCTTGTTATTACGTAATGCCTATTTAGTGTTAAAAATGCTACAAAATACCAATAAATAGCAGTGGTCTAGAGGTTCAGCGTACATCTTTCAAATCTTACAAGTGCAAGGCTGTGGTTCAAATCCATTCCGGGCAACTATTTTGTTTATCACATGTATATATTCTGGAGCCGTATATTTATCGATGTTACCTGTACGGAGGCTAAATAAAAATGTGAAATTTTACGTATCGATTTCTCCTTATATACCGACTTTTGGGGTGTTCGTCGATTTGAAACTACT
The DNA here is from genome assembly GCA_037043455.1 of Cyrtodaria siliqua. Classification (NCBI taxonomy): domain Eukaryota; kingdom Metazoa; phylum Mollusca; class Bivalvia; order Adapedonta; family Hiatellidae; genus Cyrtodaria; species Cyrtodaria siliqua. The sequence goes on along the minus strand of JAWPHD010007487.1, from coordinate 56,847 downwards.
TCACACGTGACTCATTCATATTCATGAGTTATTACCAGTTAAAATAGGGACTGTACAGCTTTAAGTCAACTCGTATTCATTTTGGTTTACCTAAGTGCCAACTCATTCACATTTTGGTCAACTTGGACTCATCACATAAAATGACATTAATTTTGGTATTATTTCTCAAAATATTTTTGTTTATGTTTTTGTTTTCAGATTCATGTATAAAATTTACTGAAGGACACTTTAATAACCACCCATTTCCTTTTCTCTTTCTTTCTTCTGTGTATTGATAACATTAACAATAGCCCCAACCTGTAGTCTGTTGTGCGCACCGGTATACAACTACAGGACACGAAAATTCCATTCGCCCACTCGCCATGACGTCAGTGCTCATTGGTGCAGGATGACTAGTAATTCAGATAAATTCTTTAAAAATTTATAAATCTGACAATTCAAATATTACGAAGGATGAGTAACTCAGAAACAAATTTTCATGCCCTGATCTATGATCAACTACATGTATGATTTTGCATATTTATTTTGATTCAGAAACAGTAATTCACTTTAGGGGTTTACATATTCATTTTCAAACAGTTGATATATTGTTATCCCCACCTTTTTTCAAGAAAAAGTGGGGTTCATGTATTCCTGTCCGTCCGTGTGTAATGTTGCGTAACTCCTCCTAAACCACTAGGCGGAATTCAACCAAATTTAGTGTATGACTTCCCCACATCATGACAACATGCAAGAGCAACATTATTTTTGACTCTGCCCCAAGGTGCCCGCCCCAGGTGTCAAAAGGTCAAATACACTAAAAATTCCACTACACTATTACTTTTTATCATTTTTACATACAAATTGGTATTTATACCCATCTATATAAGATACACAACATATCAAACGTTTTTTTTATTTCAACCTCCGATGTGCGACCAGGGTTTGGGCGAATGTCATCGGAGGGGGTGGGGTTCAAATCTTGTTTTTTTTATTATGTCTTATAAATTCAACCAAACTTTGTGTAGTACTTCACATACCACATTATAACGACATGCAAGAGCAACATTATTTTGACTCTGCCCTAAGGGGGCCCGCCCCAGGGGTCAAAAGGTCAAATACACTAAAAATTCAACTACACTATTATTTTTACATACAAATTGGTATATATACCCATCTATATAAGATAAACAACATATCAAACAGGTTTTTCGAGGCTTGGGCGAATGTCATTGGAGGGGGTGGGGTCAAATCTTTTTTTTTTATTATATCTTATAAATTCAACCAAACTTTGTGTAGTACTTCACCTCATCATAACGACGTGCAAGAGCAACATTATTTTTGACTCTGCCCCAGGGGTCAAAAGGTCAAATACACTAAAAATTCAACCAATTAACCACTAGGCGGAATTCAACCAAATTTAGTGTATGACTTCCGGGCCACATCATGACAACGTGCAATAGCAACATTATTTTTGACTCCACCTCAAGATGCCCACCCCAGGTGTCAAAATGTCAAATACACTAAAAATTCAAAATTGCTAGGGAGGCTAAGGGAGCTATGGTACTGTTTATCATGGTGTATGGCAGATACAAACTTTGGGGATTGATTGGCATATTGCCAGGGATGTGCACGAGACCTTTGAGAAATGTTGATGCAATGTTGGAAAACGGGGCTAGGAGAGATCTCCGACTTGCACTTCAAAAAGGTGGGGATCTGCGATGGCTCACCATCGACTAAATTTAGTTATTATAATATAATTACATCTTTTTATGTTCGCAATACATTTTGAATAATGAATTTAAAGTATCAATGTTTATGTTTAGCGAGAGAAATGTGCCATTTAATGACGTTTTTATTTTTCATCATGTTAGTTAATAGTTTACTATGCCTTTTACAATTTATTTTCAGTAGTCCAACTATTTATTAAATACTTGTAGTCAAAAATTAATATTTAATTCATAGTAAAATTTTAATTGTTCTCTTCTGACAACACCATGTTTGACATTTAGTTCTCGCATCTGGGAAATACTGTAAGAGTAATAGTTTTGTAATTGTTATCGAACCATATGCTCACACACTTCAGACATCAAATTAAATAATGCAATATTGGGGAGGCAAACCATGTAGTTTCAACACTTTAAAAAATATATTTTTAAAATATTTGACGCAGCAAAACTTTGCATTGAAAAAGGCCCTATCAAAACAACTTTTGCATGTGAAATTTTTATTTCTCAAAAAATTTAGAAAAGTAATATACATGTGATATCTCCCGCCGGGAGCTAATTTTTCCCGGGATTTCATAGAGCTCCATTTCTGCCGGTATTTTCCGCCAAGTTCCAAAACTTCGCTATTTGCGAATCCTTTTGGGTCATTGCCATGATTTATTGGATCAAGACCGAGTTTTCCGAATGATCTAGAAAATAAACACCAACCGTCTTATCTATATCTGTGAAAACATTGCCCATGGGCAGGTAATTAAAAGGATCAGTATGTCAGCTAATTAGTTTATTGTGTGAAATAATGATTGGACTGTTTGTTTATGACACGTGGGACACGTGGCGGCGATATCTGTAATGTCCATGGGAGATTGATAGAAATATACCGACTGTAAGTGGGATGGTAATTAGCGAATTTGGCATAGATTGATATTTTGGTATATTAATTGGATTAAAATTATAATATAATTGAGGGCAATTAAAGCATAATGATTTCAACTAATCGATTGCAGTTTGTCATGATTAGAGAAGTGTTTTGTCTGTGTATAAAATGGGAAGCATCTTCATTATGGTTATTACTTGCAAAATCAAAATGCCTAAACGTGATCTATCTCCGGAGTCTGAACAAGTGGAGAGAGTCTATATAAAGTGTTTAGTGTGTGCTATGCTGATTGTGTCTTGTGAATATATCACATTTTATGCAGATTAACTTTATTCAGGTTTACTAAGCATATATATCAGGGGTTTTTTTTAGCTGTTTTTATAGCCGAAATTTGGTTATATTCCCAATGCCAAAACATATATTTTTTCCCAATTAAGAGGAAAAAAATCCCAATTAATTTTTATTTATTTTTTTTATTTTTTTTTTAAGTGTGCCAATCCAATGATTGGGGTTCAAAAGCTTATAAATGCTTCTGTTTATGTTGGTGCACAAAAAACAGTATTAAAGATATAATTATGAAAGGAATGCTTTACTTTATATTTTTCCGAATTTTATTAAAAATCACTCTAAAATTCCCATTTTATGAAAAATCGCGCTAAAATACCCAATTCCAGGGGTACGGGTCATGTTCCCAAAATCATGAAAAAAATCCCTGTATCTATTCAACAATTTATTTAATTAATACGTTTATCAAGGGATTATTATGTGCTATGCTTAGTTTTGCTATGCTTAGTTATATATGCTATGCTAACATGAATTGAATTGAATGTTGTTTAACGGCTCATCAACACAGTATAGGTTATTTAGAGCCGCCCCAGAGAGAGGGGAAGGATACATAGGAATCCGGGAACCTGCCCTACTCTTATTACCGAATAGATTCCTATGGTTCTTTAACGTGCTCGGAGGATAGACCGATACACGGGACCGCCCGGTTTACGTCCCCATCCGACGGACGAGGCTAAGGTAAAGTGTCTTGCCTAAGAACACACCGACGGAACTCAGTGGCACCACGGAGGATTGAACCCGGGGCCTCCGGTTACAAATCCGTCGCGCTAGAGACTGCGCCACGCCAGCCCCTTATGCTAACATGAAATAAACAGTATTAAATGTTTAAAATATCATGTTTTTATGCTGATTTACCCCCTTTATTAAGGTTTGTATCAGAAAAAAATCTACCAAACCTGTACGCGTTAAAAATTTGAAAATAAAAACCTCCCTCGTTTTTGTCAAATCTCCCTGGAAAAAAAGTCAAATCTCCCAGGTAACCCTCCTGAAAATATCACATGTATGAAGTAAGATATTTTTATTTACCACTAAAAATGTCCGTTTCAGTGATATAAATTTTATTTGGGTACTAGTTGAATTTGTCTTAAGAGTCCAAAAAAGTGACCCACACAATAGTGAAAATAAAGCAAATCTCAACATTTTGGCAAAGCAAAATTACGGTTACGATATCGTCGAACCATCTGTTTTCGCACACCTTGTGATTTCGGACGATTCAGAAAATGACGTATGCGCGCGTTTCTTGTGTGAATTCCGTAATCACTTTTGATGTCCGTCTGCTAAGCCTATAGTTCAAAGCATCAAAAACAAAATTGAAGCGATTTTCAGCTCTACGGCCATTATTATTTCGCATGTTCCTCCATCTACCGGTGAATTTATCATTAAATACTTCCCTTAAAAGAAAATTCAGGAATATTAATATTATTTTTCGCTACTATATGGATTTGATCTTTTATCTTTCTTTAACCGTAAACAAATTGCGTTTTCATCAACCTCTTTCATCGTAAATAAGAAATGGAATTGGGTCAAGTCAATGGCGGGTACCTGCAAAAAACGATGACGCAATATCGGTGTTTATATAAAAAAAGCCATCTGGCAAGTGGTTATTTCATAAGTGTTTGCCCCAAAACTTTCGTGACTGACATGTGACCTAAGTTGGCTGCCATGTTTTGAACACAGCATATGTAAACAATTTACAAACTATTATTTTCCGAGATGATGAATGTATTTTTTTCTTTAAAACAACACAAAGCAAATACAAGGCATTGTTTTCTTCTTTTAAAGTAAAATAATAGTTGATACTTTGCTATTTTTTCTGTGTTGGCAATTTTACATAAAATCAGGTAAACCATTTGCATAAAATTACCCGTATGAAAACATTGCATCATGGGGGAAAAAACTAATTCAATTAAGTGTGCGAAAACTAAAGCCACTTACCGCAAGTAAAAATATGTAGGTCATACATTTAAAAATCTTATCAGATGAAAGGTAAATTAAATTTGATAATTGTCTAGGTAGTTTTTGCTGCAGACTGAATAGTTTATTCCATCTAGCATCTTATTAGGTTAACTGTATACTTTTCACTGATATTATGATACCAATTATCGCTAAGTGTGCGAAAACTAGGAGGCCGAGGATACATTAAAGTCATTATATAAATTTGAACATACCTCTTTGAATGCAAACGGTAGACCAAGTACACCAGCTCCAATAAATGATATGAAAATATTAGCAAATATTTTTACTGGGCTCTTGGACCCAGGGCCGGAACTTCCCCCAGCAACAGTCATGTTTATAACTATTCAGTGTGAACTGTCGATCGCTGCGAAATTTTGGATGGGGATGTTGACGATTATTAAACTACTACCCATGAAACATAAACAATTTTTGTTCATCAGGTTAACGAAAAAGATGCCACATCGATGTGAAGCTTATGGCATAAGGATCGTAAAGTAAACAGTTTTAGAAATTTGACAGATCCAAATCAAAACAAAACTGAACGTGGAAGAATATGCCGGAAGTGACGTTTGGACGGGAATGGACACGCAACGAGTATACCTATGACTAGATACCAAAAAGAAGTTATTTTCACGAAAAGAACGGAAATATCCGAAAAGACAGTGCAAACTCATTATTATTGATTTAAATCAAATATTTTTTATATCATTAGTTAAATTTAATTAAAAGAATAGTACAAAGAATGGAAAAAAAAAATATGCTTTAAAAACTTATACTCCATGTTAATATATTTTCGATTCTGCATTAGCGAAAACGGAATTTTCAATGTTCCGAAAAGACGCTATCAAATCTTTAATATGAAATAGGCACTGCCTAGATAAAGGGCAAAGTACTTCGATATAACTAATTGTGTGTGGGAGGGAGGGGGAGTTGTGTGTGTGGTGGGTGGGGTGGGTAAAATTTGAGATAACAGGTAATAAAGAATAAATAAATATTCTCAATAACAGATAACAATAAAAGAATAAGTCGCCAATAGCAACTAGCTTAACAGAAAAACACACTTTCCCCTCCCTCCCTCCCTCCCTCCCCAACCTCACTCACTACCTACCTACTACTACCTTTGAGTCTCATTCATTATACATAGTAAATATAGATATAAAACTCGAACAGGAAAAGCAGCATTCAAGGACGACAGTTAATCACAAACACACAGAGAAGCAAAGAACACATTTAAAGATGAATAAAAGGCAAACATAAGACATCACAAACACAATAGGGCTACCGCCTTGGAACGGTCAGTGGCAAAAAGGCCGCTGGGGGTTTAAACCAGGTTCTAGGGTGCATCAAACGTCACACTTACCCTACTGTCAACCCAGTAAAACGGGACAGTGTAAATAAAGAAATCCCCGCCATGAACTATTCTCCAACGAACAAGGCAGCATTAATAGGCAATATAAGTAAAACATCCTTAGTATTTTGATGGGTGTTAATGCCAAACGAATATAATCTTGATATTCCAATTGTATGTATACACTTACATGGACTTAAGGGTGGATTCAAGTTAAGCAGACGGTTAGTCTACAGACCCCACATCAGTGGTCCCCGTACCATCAGTGGATGCTTTCAAAGTAGCAGTCCACCATTGTGGTAACTTCTAAGTCGTCCTTGACTCTTATGTATAGTGTAAATACATGTTATATTTTAAATCACCGGCGAAGACTTCCGATGTTGCATATACACTCAACCTGCACCTTAGGTAATAGATGTCTGCTTAGCGGATGTTGCCAAGTAACCACTTAGAAATAGAAGTAGAAGTCTCCCCATACTCCCTCCACCATCGCTTGGATGTTGGAAGAATCGCCCCACGTCATCATAGGGTCCACAGCCTGTCCGGTCATCGCACAATCAAAGAGCATAGTGGCGAACTGTAAATGGGTCCACCATCAAGCATTCAGTGCGTTGCAAAATGATTGGGTCATAACCTCTTTTGATAAACCTTTTAACAAGTTTAACAAAGATAGAATGGAAGTGATCATGACCAAGGATTTAACGAAGTTTGTAAATCACGTCACCATAGAAGTCAGGTTGTGATAGTCCTTGTCGCAGAAGAGTTCTTAAATTACTTTTGTATTTGGAAAGAAGATCAGGGTTACGATAATAACATTTTGCAAAGGTTTTACGAAGTTTATGGTAACGGTAACCCTGATGGAGTAGCTTTTTAGTTATACAAATATTACGAATATTAAAGTCCTCAACTCGAGTAAAAGCTCTAGAAAAACGAATTAGTTGAGACACATAGACACATAGACACATAGACCCCATATCAAAATTAAAATTATCTCTCTTGTCATATATTTTGCTTTTTCAATGGAGAGATGTAAATCAAGAAAAGAAGCGTTAGTATCAGAAATATTAGCTTTGTTAAGTTGAAGTCCTTTAGGGTATATATTATTAACCATAGTAGAAAAGAAAGTGTTGTCAATATTTAATATGTCATGCAGATACCGAGAGGTGTCATTAAAAGCCTCAATAACATCTTCCTGGGTATCTGGTGAAAGACTCAACATGAAATCTCTTTCATAGAAATATAAAAACAAATCTGAGACAAGTGGTGCACAGTTCGTACCGATAGGCATACCAACAATTTGTCTATAAACGATCGTTCTATACCTGACGAAAATATTATCTAATAGGAAGATGAGTGCTTCACAAACTTCTTGGCAAGTCCACATAGTGTAATTGTCTAAACTGCCGTTACTAGTAAAAAAAACGCTTTAATATTATTACAGGCCAAAAACGTAGTATTTACCCTAACGAATGTTGAATAAGAGGAATAAGCTTGTCTTTGATAAGGTGATGTGGCAAGGTTGTATATAGTGTAGAGAAGTCATAAGTGGTAATAGATGAAACTTGACGTTTATTGCAAATTTTATCAAGAATTTTTTATAGACCAAAGCAAATTGATCCAGAGTTTTCATAAGTTTTATCACAATATTGTTGAACGTGCTAGCATACACAATTATGAAATGAATATGTTATTGTTTTGTTTCCCAATTTTATGAAAAATTGCGATGTAATTCCAAAATCTGACGGTATGGGCTATGTTCTCAAAATATAGAAAAAACGACAATGTTAGGCCAATAAACTAATACCTGTGTTTACTGTGACCCGACCGACTCCTTTACAACGCCGTAGACACCTCTTTTTGAGAATAAAACAAATATAATTAATTTTCCGACAATAGTAATTAAGATTATGATGTGATCAAATTTAACAATTAGAGTTAGTTATCATCCTTAAAATAGAAACAGGTATATATTTAAGGCCTTAATGTAACTGTACACAATGTTTGCCCGTTACATAGCCTAGGTAGTGCCTATTTCATATTATTCTGTAACATGCAGTTCTCTTTGAAAATGTCAACAAAGGTCAACCAAAGAATTGAAGAAAGGGACGACTCATCGCTGTGGGCTTCGCTTCGCGAAGCTTATCAAATATGATAGCTTAATCGGAGCTTCGCTTCGCGCGAAGCTCAATACGTGGGATTGTCCTCCGGATTTGCTTTTATGTTAGAATACATTAAGACATATTTTAAGATAAAAATAAGTACAATGTCACAGATGCATCTGAAAATACCCATCCCTTCTCCATTGCCAGACCGTATCATGCATTTTCCTAACTTTTACTCGCAAATAGTGCAACGATAATTAGCCCATTTTCACGCACACGACGTCATGTTTACAAATTATGTTGCATGACGTCATGTTTAACGTCATTTGATGATGCACCAGTTACCATGCTGTTTCTCACAAGTTAAAAGTAAGAAATTAACATTTAAGTAACTTGAAAATATGCTTATTGATGACAGTAAAAGGTTCAGAATTCTTGCTCCATAGGGTGTACTAAAACAATCTGAAGCAGGCCGGACGAGGTAAACTCCGGACATGAAGAACGCGGTGACTATCAACATGTCGTAAAGATGAATAATTTGGAACTTCGATGCGCGCATGCACATTCATGACCTTAGCGGTAATGTAACTGTGTTGCTCTTTTAATTTCGGGGCTTTTGCGCAAAGGTCAGTGGCTCGTTTGTCGAGCTTTGCTCGTCTGTATTGTTTTCACGACTTTCGCGAACGTTTACTTTCCGGGTTTTTTTGGATTTTTTTCGGTAATTGCCGCCATTACATTCGAGATGAAATCGAAGTTAGTCTCTATCATCCAGACACTCTCAAGCTGACTGCGAGCGCTAGCGAGCGTCCGGACTCGCTGTTCTTTAAAAATGTTGACCGATAGACGGCGCCAAACGTCAAAACTGACTGCGACGTGACGTCATTTTGACTGCACGTTGTATTACGCGCAACATTATATTTGATGTGTGTATACGTCCTTATTAAATATACAATAAACTTCGTTTTATTGTAGTTTCTCTAATAACGTTATATAATCTTACAAAATGATGTTTAAAATTTAATTTTTAGCATTAATCGTGATCCGCTGACTTTGTTTGGGCTAATTTTATTGCACAACATTGCGCTCAACGTCACGTAATTGTTGACGCCGTCGTGACGTAGGGGTCGATTCATATAGATTTCCGTAACAAACTGAAGTTGACCAATAAGAGGCCGGTGATTTTTTTTTAAACACCTCGTTTTGATGTCAACATTTTTAAAGAAGCTTTACTCCAGACCATCGTATGGACTTTGAGAGAAGTCTCGCGAGAGGTCTGGATGATCGATTGATTGAATTGGGGTATTAAGGCGCACCAACACATGAAAAGGTTATCTGGCGTATAAAAGGCATGAACATGCCAGGCTCATCTTCCATCGAGATAAAATATGGAAAATGGGCCTAGAACCTTCTCACCCTGAACTGCAGAGTTGCTGCAAAAGATGATCGAGACTAAATCGAAGTTGGACGCAATATGAAAATTGTTTGTGTTAGTGAGTTTACCATATGTATTCGTTTACATAAGTGTATATACGTGTAACCCATTGTCGGCCGAAGGCAGGTCGAGCTTTGCCCGTATTATTGATTTAAATCAATTTTTTTTTATATCGTTAGCTAAATTTAATAAAAAGAATAGTAATAAGAATAAAAAACTAGTAAAAACATGTTTTAAAAACATACTCCATGTTAATATATTTTGAATTCTGCATTAGCGAAAAGAACTTTCAATGTTTCGAAAAGACACTATAAAATCTTTATTATTGATTTAAATCAAATATTTTTATACCATTAGTAAAATTGTATTCAAAGAATAGTATTAAGAATAAAACAAGAGGTCCAAGAGGGCCTGTGGACGCTCTACTGGCTAACATGGCTCTTATAACATCAATGAAGCGAGTGACTGCTATTTATGTTTTCTTAAAAGTTTCGAGCAAAAAACAGCTCTTTAACTAAATCAATGGCCATAACTAAAGAATCTGGTAAAGTCTGGTAACGATAAGATGAAAAATGAAGGCCCTACCGTATTAACGAGGCAAAATATAGCATTTTTATCTAAATCAAGAGCCTTAACTCCTCTGTAACTGGTTTTCCAACTTGTCCGAGCTTTCATTGATATTAACAATCTGTGCAAGTTTGGTAAAGATCAAATACTAAATGAAGGTCCTAGAGTGTTCACAAGGCTTAATATGGCACAAGGGCCATAACTCCGTTGAAATTATTTCGATCTTGCCGGTTTTTAAACTTGTTCGAGCTTTCATTGATATAAAGACACTGGCAAAGTTAAGTAAAGATCCGATTAATATTGAAGGCCCTAGAGTGTTCACAAGGCAGAAAATAGCATTTTCCAGAAAAAACAAGGGCCATAACTCCGGTGTTAATGATCCGATTTAGCTGGTTTTCAAACTTCTTCGAGCTTTTATTGAAATTAACAATCTGTGCAAGTTTGGTAAAGATCAAATAATAAATGAATGTGCAAGAGTGTTCACAAGGCAGAAAATGCCATTTTTCAGAAAAAACAAGGGCCATAACTCTGGTTTTACTGACCAATTTAGCTGATCTTCGAACTTGTTCAAGCTATAATTGGTATTAACAATCTGTTCAAGTTTGGTAACGATCAAATAATAAATGAAGGTGCTAGAGCGTTCACAAGGCAGAAAATAGCAATTTTCAGAAAAAACAAGGGCCATAACTCCGGTGTTACTAATCCGACTTGGCTGGTTTTCAAACTTGTCCGAGCTTTCATTGATATTAACAATCTGTGCAAGTTTGGTAAAGATCAAATAATAAATGAAGGTGCTAGAGTGTTCACAAGGCTTAATATGGCATTTTTCAGCAAAACAAGCGCCATAACTCCGGTGAAATTATTCCGATCTGGCTGGTTTTCAAACTTGTCCGAGCTTTCATTGATATTAACAATCTGTGCAAGTGTGGTAACGATCAAATAATAAATGAAGGTGCTAGAGTGTTCACAAGGCAGAAAATGCCATTTTTCAGAAAAAAAAAGGGCCATAACTCTGGTGTTACTGACCCAATTCTGCTGATTTTCGAACTTGTTCCAGCTATAATTAGTATTAACAATCTGTGCAAGTTTGGTAAAGATCAAGTAATAAATGAAGGTGCTAGAGTGTTCACAAGGCTTAATATGGCATTTTTCAGCAAAACAAGGGCCATAACTCCGGTTAAATTATTTCGATCTGGCTGGTTTTCGAACTTGTCCGAGCTTTCATTGATATTAACAACCTGTTAAAGTTTAATAAAGATCGGATGAAAAATAAAGGCCCTATTGTGGTAACAAGACAAAAGTTAACGACGGACGACGGACGACGGACGGACAACTCGCCATCCCATAAGCTCTGCTGGCCTTCGGCCAGTAGAGCTAAAAACTGGAAAAAAATATGTTTTAAAAAGTTATACTCCATGTTAATATATTTTGAATTCTGCATTAGCGAAAAGAACTTTCAATGTTCCGAAAAGACACTATAAAATCATTATTATTGATTTAAATCAAATATTTTTATACCATTAGTAAAATTTAATTCAAAGAATAGTATTAAGAATAAAACAAGAGGCCCAAGAGGGCCTGTGGACGCTCTACTGGCTCAAGATAAAGTTTATGTATAAGGGGCCATAAGTCTTTCAAAAATAATTCAACCAGAACATGGCAATTATAGGTGCAACTAGTCTTAGTACTGATCATTCTCGCCAAGATTCGCTGAAATCTGGCAAAGAGTTCAGAAGAGACTAATCTGGACAAAGTTTGTGTATTAAAACATTTAAAGGGTCACAACTCTGCCAAAAATCATTCAACCGAAATATGGAGATGATATGCACAACTAGGCTTGATACTGATCATCCTTGTCAAGTTTCGTCTATATTCAGCGAGGGGTTCAGGAGAACTACCCTGAAAAAAATTGTGGTATCAAAATCCTTTAAAGGGCCATAACTCTGCCAAATATCTGTAAACCGGAACGTGACAATGACATGCACAACTAGGCTTGGTGCTGATCATCCCTGCAAAGTTTCATTGAAATCTGGCGAGGGGTTCAGGATAAGTAGATCAGACAAAGTTTGTGTATTAAAACCTTTAAAGGGACATAATTCTGCCAAAAAAAAGCATTTAACCGGAATACGCCAATGATTTGCAAAACTAGATATGGAATTGATCATCCCTAAAAAGCTTCGTTTAAATCCAGCCAGAGGTTCAGGAGAACTAGTCAGAACAAAGTTTGTGTATTAAAACCTTTAAAGGGCCCTAAGTCCGCCATTCAAGCGGAACACGTCGATGATGTGCACAACTAGATAAAGAATCGATCATCCCTAAAAAGTTTCGTTTAATCCGCCAGGGATTCAGGAGAACTAGTAAGAACAAAGTTTGTGTATTAAAACCTTTAAAGGGCTATAACTCTGCCAAAATCATTCAACTGGAACACGGTGACTATGTACAACTAGGCTTGGTACTGATCATCCCTGCAAAGTTTCAATGAAATCCGGCCAAATGAAGGCCCTTTCGTCTTAATGAGGCCACGATATAGCATATTTCAGAAAATCAAGGGCCATGACTTCGATGTAAATGGTCCAATCTGGATGGTTTTCGAACTCGTCCAAGCTTTCATCGATATTAACAATCTGGTAAAGTTTCTTAAAGATCGGATGAAAGATGAGGCCCTATCGTCTTAACGAGGCAAAATATAGGATTTTTAACTAAATCAAGAGCCATAACTCCACTATTACTGGTCCGATCTGGTTGTTTTTCGAACTTGACGGAGCTTTCATTGATATGAACAATCTCGTAAAGTTTCATAAAGATCGCATGAAAAATGATGGCTCTATAATCTTAACGAGGCAAAATATAGGATTTTTAACTAAATCAAGAGCCATAACTCCACTATTACTGGTCCGATCTGGTTGTTTTTCGAACTTGACGGAGCTTTCATTGATATGAACAATCTCGTAAAGTTTCATAAAGATCGCATGAAAAATGATGGCTCTATAATCTTAACGAGGCAAAATATAGGATTTTTAACTAAATCAAGAGCCATAACTCCACTATTACTGGTCCGATCTGGTTGTTTTTCGAACTTGACGGAGCTTTCATTGATATGAACAATCTCGTAAAGTTTCATAAAGATCGCATGAAAAATGATGGCTCTATAATCTTAACGAGGCAAAATATAGCATTTTTAACAAAATCAAGGGCCATAACTCATCCGTTACTGGTCCGATCTGGCTGGTTTTCGAAATAGTCTGAGCTGTCATTGATATAAACAATCAGGTAAAGTTTTGTAAACATCAAATGAAAGATGAAGGCCCTATCGAATTAACGAGGCAAAATATAGCACTTTTAACTAAATCAAGAGCAATAACTCCGCTGTTAATAGTCCGATCTAGCTGGTTTTCAAACTTGTCCGAGCTTTCATTGATATTAACAATCTGTGCAAGTTTGGTAAAGATCAAATAATAAATGAAGGTGCTAGAGTGTTCACAAGGATTAATATGGCATTTTTCAGCAAAACAAGGGTCATAACTCCGTTGAAATTACATCGATCTTGCCGGTTTTCAAACTTGTTAAAATTTTCATTGATATAAAGACACTGGCAAAGTTAAATAAAGATCCGATTAATAATGAAGGCCCTAGAGTGTTCACAAGGCAGAAAATAGCATTTTCCAGAAAAACAATGGCCATAACTCCGGTGTTACTGATCTGATTTAGATGGTTTTCGAACTTGTTCGAGCTTTCATTGATATTAACAATCTGTGCAAGTTTGGTAAAGATCAAATAATAAATGAAGGTACTAGAGTGTTCACAAGGTAGAAAATGCCATTTTTCAGAAAAACAAGGGCCACAACTCCGGTGTTACTGACCCAATTCAGCCGATTTTCGAACTTGTCCAAGCTTTAATTGGTATTAACAATCTTTGCAAGTTTGGTAACGATCAAATAATAAATGAAGGTGCTAGAGCGTTCACAAGGCAGAAAACATCAATTTCCAGAAAAATCAAGGGCCATAACTCCGGTGTTACTAACCCGATTTGGCTGGTTTTCAAACTTGTTCGAGCCTTTATATATATAAACAATCTGTGTAAGTTTGGTAAAGATCAAATAATAAATGAAGGTGCTAGAGAGTTCACAAGGCTTAATATGGCATTTTTCAGCAAAACAAGGGCCATAACTCCGGTGAAATTATTCCGAACTGGCTGGTTTTCGAACTTGTCCGAGCTTTCATTGATATTAACAACCTGTTAAAGTTTGGTAAAGATCGATTGAAAAATGAAGGCCCTATGGTGGTAACAAGACAAAAGTTAACGACGGACGACGGACGGCCGGACGGACGGACGACGGACAGCTCGTCATCCCATAAGCTCTGCTGGCCTTCGGCCAGTAGAGCTAAAAACTGGAAAAAAATATGTTTAAAAAGTTATACTCCATGTTAATATATTTTGGATTCTGCATTAGCGAAAAGAACTTTCAATGTTTCGAAAAGACACTATAAAATCTTTATTATTGATTTAAATCAAATATTCTTTATACCATTAGTTAAATTTAAGTAAAAGAATTGTAACCTGAAGAAAAAAAAATCGGAGGCTAACGAAGCAGAAGTTAACGGACAACGGATTGACGGATGGACGGACGACGGACAGACGACGATGGACGACGGACAACTCAACATCCCATATAAGCTCTGATGGTCTTCGGCCAGTAGAGCTTAAAAAACAAATATCACTGCTAATACAGAATCAAATTAAGAAAAGAACAATCAAAACGACCTAAAATCAATAGAACTTTTCCACATGATTTTCTTTTTCATAGGAATGATAGAATGTCAAGAGGAGGTGGTTTATTCACTGGTTTGAAGAAGAATTTACTGAGATGAACAAGTACAACTTGAAAAAAAATGAAAAAGAAAAAAGACGTATTCCTGTTATCCTTTTACATGCCGCATAAAACATATGGAAGATGAAAAACCTTAAATCTCCCATTAAAGGAATTTTCTAAAAACATCACGAGCAAACACCTACTTCTTTTAGCTGAAGATTTTAACTGCTTTGACATTGATTTGGGAAAATCTGTCAGTAAGACCAGACGCACAGGATATCGTGAAATCCAATAGGAACGGATTAATGTATCTATTGAACATGGACTCCCATAAGCGCATACTCAATCGGCTCTTCAGGACACTATTTTAGATCTAGTGTTCACTGACAACCCATCTGAAACTAAAATCATCTTACAGTATTCCAGGAATAAGTGACTATGCCATGGTAGAGACTGACTCTGATGTAAAACCCTTATACAACATACACAACACCAGGAAAGTAAATCTATTATATAAAGCTAAATGGGAAGAAATCTAACAAACAGCCTGTGAGAAATTGTCTGAGAAGATCACCAGGATGGCGCATTTAGGGACACAGTCAACCAAAAACACGCGCATAAAACAAACAATAATTACAAAGATGAATAAATGGCAAGATATTACATAAAAAACTAAAAAATGTTGACACTAGGTCTACCGCCTTGGAACGGTCAGTAGCAGAGACATAAACACACGGTCAGTAGCAGAGACATAAACACACTACCGCCTTGGAACGGTCAGTAGCAGAGACATAAACACACTACCGCCTTGGAACGGTCAGTAGCAGAGACATAAACACACTACCGCCTTGGAACGGTCAGTAGCAGAGACATAAACACACTACCGCCTTGGAACGGTCAGTAGCAGAGACATAAACACACTACCGCCTTGGAACGGTCAGTAGCAGAGACATAAACACACTACCGCCTTGGAACGGTCAGTAGCAGAGACATAAACACACTGTGGGAGACATTCAAGTCAGGTATACAAAGTACAATGGATACAAATATTCCATCAACGACGTCCAAAAAAAGGACCACTGTGCCTTGGTTTAACTAGAAACTGGAAAAAAAACATAAAGGAAAGCAAGATTATACAATCACGTTAAAACATCCGATCAATGTACCGACTTTTGGCAGTTCAAAAAGCGTTGTCAAAAAATTTCAAGAAGACAAACATGGAATATATTAACTAAACCTCAGAAGACGGAGTCGAAAATAACAATAATAAGCCATCCTGGAGATATATCAAACCCAAACTTCAGCACAATATTACAGAGCAGCTGTACAGCATGAGCACCTGATGAATGAAAGCAAAGACAAATCCCAACTCCTGTTATAACAGTTTAGTCCTGTATTAACTAAAATGGGGCCTCGTGACCTGTCAAAGATCAAGACACTAAACAGTTTTGAAATACCCGAAGCTCATCATAATGACACCAGGATTCGAAACACTTCTTTCAAAAACTAACACCTCAAACTCTATAGATTCGGATTACATCTCAAATGTACAAAGAGTATGAAAGTAGAAATTTGGAAATCGCCGAGCACGATAAATGTCTCGGTTTGAGTCTGTTCATGAACGGTAGTGACACATGCTAGCTACTGTTCAGGCCCTCTAGCCCCGGGTTGAGCAGAACTCAATATTTAAAATGTCAATAATACGAAAATGTGAGCCATCCCGAAGATGGTATGAATATGACGGTGAACATTGAACCTTCAATGTGGGATTTTCATACCATTCCATGGCAAGCGGCGTATGGTCCCAGTTTCTAACAAAATGCTTTGCCCTAAACGAGAAAATGATGGACGAAAGTAACAGAATGGAATTTAGTTGGGAGCAGAGGTTATGTAGTCTGCGTATCACAAGTAACATTCAAACGACTAAATTTAAAAGCAAACAAAGCTAATGGTGATTAAACAATACTTATATAGAGCCTTTAACGGCTGGAGTAGTGGAACCCACCTATTCGAAATTAAAGTAATAGAGCAAAGAATTTGAAAATGTGCAATCGATATCTGTATATATGACTGATGGAACCCACAGCGGTGATGGACACGTGATTTTAAGTCGTTCTGGTCAAATCCTTGACATGCGTTACATATTTATTACATATTCACCGTTGTAGCGCGTACGATATACTAGAATTACACACCGTTGCGGCAGCGAATTATATCCTTCATTTGAGTGTTTGACGGTGACATCGTGTAAGACTGGCGGGATTATGTGAAGAAGCAAAAGTAATCAATATTCTCACATGTAATAAAGAAGTCAGATTATCATGGAATAGCTTAACATAATTGAATATATAATCATTGTGCACGAACCGTAATTTCCTTGAAGAAATATTAACTTTCTTGAGTGGCTTATCATTGCTGCATATATAATTGTATTAGACTAACCGTAACGCCCACTATGTATATGAATCTTTGTCTTTGTCAGTGTTTCATCATAACTGCATATATAATCATTATACACTAACCGTAACGCCCACTATGTATATGAATCTTTGTCTTTGTCAGTGTTTCATCATAACTGCATATATAATCATTATACACGAGCCGTAAAGCCCATTCTATCCATACCGCTCATGAACAGTCTCAATCAAACCGAGACTGCAATATTTCGTATGTGTCGTGCTCGGCCGTTTCCAAAGGTCCATTATCATACTCTTTTTTTTATAGGAATCTTTGTCTTTGTCAGTACCTCATCATAACTGCATATAAATATAATAATTATACATGAACCGTAACGCCCACTCTGTATATGAATCTGTCTTTGTCAGTGTTTCATCATTACTGCATCTATAATCATTATACACGAACCGTAACGTCCACTATGTATATGAATCTTTGTCTTTGTCAGTGTTTCATCCTAACTGCATATATAATCATTATACACGAACCGTAACGCCCACTATGTATATGAATCTTTGTCTTTGTCAGTGTTTCATCATAACTGCATATATAATCATTATACACGAACCGTAACGCCCACTCTGTATATAAATCTTTGCCATTGTTAGTGTTTCATCATAACTGCATATATAATCATTATACACGAGCCGTAATGCCCACTATGTATATGAATCTTTGTCTTTGTCAGTGTTTCATCATAACTGCATATATAATCATTATACACTAACCGTAACGCCCACTATGTATATGAATCTTTGTCTTTGTCAGTGTTTCATCATAACTGCATATATAATCATTATACACGAGCCGTAAAGCCCATTCTATCCATACCGCTCATGAACAGTCTCAATCAAACCGAGACTGCAATATTTCGTATGTGTCGTGCTCGGCCGTTTCCAAAGGTCCATTATCATACTCTTTTTTTTATAGGAATCTTTGTCTTTGTCAGTACCTCATCATAACTGCATATAAATATAATCATTATACACGAACCGTAACGCCCACTCTGTATATGAATCTGTCTTTGTCAGTGTTTCATCATTACTGCATCTATAATCATTATACACGAACCGTAACGTCCACTATGTATATGAATCTTTGTCTTTGTCAGTGTTTCATCCTAACTGCATATATAATCATTATACACGAACCGTAACGCCCACTATGTATATGAATCTTTGTCTTTGTCAGTGTTTCATCATAACTGCATATATAATCATTATACACGAACCGTAACGCCCACTCTGTATATAAATCTTTGCCATTGTTAGTGTTTCATCATAACTGCATATATAATCATTATACACGAGCCGTAATGCCCACTATGTATATGAATCTTTGTCTTTGTCAGTGTTTCATCATAACTGCATATATAATCATTATACACTAACCGTAACGCCCACTATGTATATGAATCTTTGTCTTTGTCAGTGTTTCATCATAACTGCATATATAATCATTATACACGAGCCGTAAAGCCCATTCTATCCATACCGCTCATGAACAGTCTCAATCAAACCGAGACTGCAATATTTCGTATGTGTCGTGCTCGGCCGTTTCCAAAGGTCCATTATCATACTCTTTTTTTTATAGGAATCTTTGTCTTTGTCAGTACCTCATCATAACTGCATATAAATATAATAATTATACACGAACCGTAACGCCCATTACTACATATACAATAATTATACACGAGCCGTAACGCCCATTACTACATATACAATAATTATACACGAACCGTAACGCCCATTCCTTATAGGAATCTTTGTCTTTGCCAGTACCTCATCATAACAGCATATACAATAATTATACATGAACCGTAACGCCCATTACTACATATACAATAATTATACACGAGCCGTAACGCCCATTCCTTATAGGAATCTTAGTCTTTGCCAGTAACTCACCATAACTGCAAATATACAAGCCCAGTAATCGACGTCATTAGCAGGTGCACGAGATGATCATCCGTAACGAAGATTTGTCTCGACTCGGTAAGTAAACACGCATTTCAGCTCTAATTCTCAGTCCATAAAGATATAATTATGCCTAAAGTATCGCTATCAATGGTAAAAAGACACGGTTAATATTTATTTCTGCTAATACTTAGCGAATTGAGAGCAGTATCAAAGAAAGTTATTTTAGCGAGATGATTCTCAGCGGAGTCTTTTCATTTTTAACTTTCTTTGATTCTGCTCTCAATTCGCTAAGTATTAGCAGAAGTGAATATTAACCGAGTCTTTTTACCATTGATTGCGATACTTTAGGCACAATTATATCTTTATGGACTAAGAATAAGAGCTGAAATGCGTGTGTTTACCTACCGAGTCGAGACAAATCTTCGTTACGGATGATCATCTCGTGCACCTGCTGATGACGTCGATTACTGGGCTTGATATAATTAATAATTATACTCGAGCCGTAACGCCCATTCCGTATCTTTGTCTTTGTCAGTACCTTATCATAACTGCATATAAAATAATTATACGCGAACCGTAACGCATGGTACTGCATATATAATAATTATACATGAGCCGTAACGCCCACTCCTTACAGGAATCTTTTTCTTTGTCAGTACATCATCATAACTGCATATAAAATAATTATACGCGAAACGTAACGCCCATTATTGCATATATAATAATTATACACGAACCGTAAAGCCCATTCCTTATAGGAATATTTGTCTATGTCAGTACCTCATCATAACTGCATATATAATAATTATACACGAACCGTAACGCCCACTCCTTACAGGAATCTTTGTCTTTGTCAGTACCCCATCATAACTTCATATATAATCATTATACCCGAACCGTAACGCCCTATTTGTAGGAATATTTGTCTTTGTCAGTACGTACCTCATCATAACTGCATATATAATCATTATACACGAACCGTCACGCCCTACTTGTAGGAATATTTGTCTATGTCAGTACCTCATCATAACTTCATCTACAATCATTATACCCGAACCGTAACGCCATATTTGTAGGAATATTTGTCTTTCTCAGTACCTCATCATAACTGCATATATAGTCATTATACCCGAACCGTACCGCCCTACTTTTAGGAGTGTTTGTCTTTGTACCATAACTGCATGTATATATATATATAAAATTCGAATAGGAAAAGCAGCATTCAAGGACGATAGTCAACCACAAACACTCACAGAACCAAAGAACAAATTTAAAGATGATAAAAAGGCCAAATAAGACATCACAAACACAAAAGGGTTGATAACAGGGCTACCGCCTTGGAACGGTCAGTGGCAAAAAAGGCCGCTGGGGGTTTAAACCATGTTCTAGGGTGAACCAAACCTCACATTTACCCTACAATCAACACAACAAAACGGGACAGTGTAAATAAAGAAATCCCCACAATGAAGTATTCTGTAACCAACAAGGCAGCATTAATAGGCAATATAAGTAAAACAAAAAGATGCTCGTGTTTAAAAAAAACAATAGCCTAGAAAGCCACAAAGAAGGTACTCAATGACTTGGTAGAAGCCAGAGCAACAATAGAATAAACCATTGAGGGCACAACAAGACAATACTGCAGACATACATCAAACGTCACCGTCCTTTTGGGCTTTAGGTAGACGTCATCATAGGGTCCACAGCCTGTCCGGTCATCGCACAATTAAAGAGGAAAGCATAGTGGCGAACTGTAAATGGGTCAACCACCAAGCATGCAGTGCGTTGCAAAATGATAGGGTCATAACTTCTTTTGATAAACCTTCTAACAAGTTTAACAAATATAGTATGAAAGTGATCATGACCAAGGATCTTACGAAGTTTGTAAATCAAGTCACCATAGAAGTCAGGTTGTGATAGTCCATGTCGCAGAAGAGTTCTTAAATTACATTTATGTTTGGAAAGAAGATCACTGTTACGATAATACAATGTTGCAAAGGTATTACGAAGTTTATGGTAACGGTAACCCTGATGGAGTAGCTTTTTAGTTATACAAAGATTACGAATATTAAAGTCCTCAATTCGAGAACAAGCTCTAGAAAAACGAATAAGTTGAGGCACATAGACCCCATAAGAAGTTGCTCATTATACCCGAAACGTAACGCCCTACTTGTAGGGATGTTTGTCTTTGTCAGTATCTCATTATAACTGCATATATAATCATTATACCCAAACCGTAACGCCCTATTTGTAGGAATGTTTGTCTTTATCAGTACCTCTTCATAACTTCATATATAATCATTATACCCGAACAGTAACGTCCTACTTGTAGGAATATTTGTCCATCATAACTAAATACTAGTATATAATCATTACACATGAACTTTAACACCCCCCGTATAGGCATCTTTGTCAGTCTCAGTACCTCATAATAACTGCATATATAATCATTATACCCGAACACTCATAATAACTGCATATATAGTCATTATACCCGAACACTCATAATAACTGCATATATAATCATTATACCCGAACACTCATAATAACTGCATATATAATCATTATACCCGAACACTCATAATAACTGCATATATACTCATTATACCCGAACACTCATAATAACTGCATATATAATCATTATACCCGAACACTCATAATAACTGCATATATAATCATTATACCCGAACACTCATAATAACTGCATATATAATCATTATACCCGAACACTCATAATAACTGCATATATAATCATTATACCCGAACATTTCTGTACATTTTCTTGACTATATTGTTAAGTTAAAGCAGTGGGCGGGGTACAGTTGTAACATATATGTAAGGGTACCATTTAATGTAACTTCTTGATTGAGTATTACCGACATGTACAGGCTGTTTTTGATTATTTGCCGCTATTTTGCTGCAAGATAACTAAAACTTAACGCAGTATTTTCTGAAAATGTAGTGCAACTTTGGTCAAACAGTTTTATATAATACTCAATTAGTTTCAAACATTTTTTCACAATATAACCGTAGTTTAAGAATTTGGTTTATAACATGCATCTAAACATGCAGACTATTTAAACTCTGTCTCCAGACTAATTCCACAGATGTGAAAACGTGATAAAACAATTCTAATTCTTTTACAGAAGCCTTTTAAATGTACTTTTTAAACACACACAAACACGCACGCACGCACGCACGCACACTAAAGTTAAATGTGCCATAGTTTGTAAACATTAATGCACACTTTCAGGAGTTATCGATCGTAATTTTGAGAAAGGATGTTACTATTGTACATGTATCCCGCCCACTGCTTTAGCAATATACTGTTATTTATTGCAATACAAACGTCCCTCCATGATTTGAAAGCTTTATGCCCCCGTAATCAATTTATTTTACTTATTCAACACCCTTTATGCCAATATGAGCCATTATGACCTCAATCACAAATCACACCAACAGATGGGCATTGCTTTTAAACATAACAGCGGCTCTCGAGCTATCGACTTTTATAAAACACAAAGTTACAAAATTAAATTTTCACTCTTTATTAAAAGCTACCCTCCTGTAGTTCAAACATGGCTTTAATTGTTCTTGCCAAATACAATAATAAATCAAGGTGTGATCAGGGAACTATTGTAACGATACATAAAGAAAGCACAATATACACTTGTTTCGCTTTCACCGCTCAAAATCTATATCTCACTTAAATAAAAAGGCCGGCGACATAATGCCGGATAGACGGTACGTCATTGAGAATTATTGATTGTCTGTGCTAGGCAAACATAGACAAGTGCTGCTTAATTGCCTGTTTCGCGCTGTGATTATATTTCTCCGATTTCATACTCCAATAACTGAATGCATTTTAGAGCTATTAATTTCCCCAATCAAACCCAACGTATGAAAGACGAGCCATTCATTAGTCATATTCCTTCCTCGATGCTTCGAATAGCCTCGGTCACCCGGCCCGCTTCTGATTTCTTCGTTACGCTATGCTACACGGATCCAGAACCATACGAGCTGGCCGAGACTACTTCGAACTGCATAAGGTGTAGCACACCCATTGCAACACAGGAAGTGTCGGCCTGGGGTATCGCATAATGGCGTCAATAAATAATTCTCATTTCTTTTTGTAAAAAAAGGCATTTTCATTAATTTAAAGTGCTATTTTTGGTTTATATCACATTGTTGATCTATTTGTTACATTTTTCAAGCATTGTCATGTTAAAATTGTGAGTTTTTAATTTATTTTGCTTATATTGAAATGAGTGTATGAATACAATATTATGACATCTCAGTGTTTATGTTTTTAAAGGGACCATTCATTCATGAGACAAGTTCTTTCTTAGAAGATAATGACCCCCATTTTTCTGTGGATTTTTGGCAGCATATGTGTCATTTGCGATGAGAATGTAAGTTATTCATTTTTAATGTGGGCCTAGATATGAATGACAACATGGCATTTAAATTTTAATTCACACACAACTCAATGCAACAATCAATGGGCGTGTTACACCATAATTGAAATTACGATTACATAAACTATGATACACGTTCCTTATTATCAGCACGGTATGGTTCCGGGGCAATAATAGGGCCACTGCTTATCCAGGTAGAGAGGTAAAATCCCCACAAATGTCATTTTCATTTTGTCATTTTTGCCATGTTCATAAAGGTCTTCATCCTCGTCCCTGTATTGTTTCAGGTTCCAGGTGCTACTTGAGTGGTGGCAGAAAACATTGATCGTAATGAAGTGTTTACAATATAAGTTGCAGCAACTCTGCAGTGCTGCAGGTGAGAAGTTTCTAGGCCCATTCTGCATATTGTTATCTAGATGTAAATAGGGAGTGGGCCTGGAAATTTCATTCCTGTTGTCGCCATATAACATTTTTGTGTTGGTAAGCCTTAAAAACCAATTCAACTCCTTAATATCAGGTTATTTTACAAAAACGTGTTGATGCAATGCAAAGTATCAAACCGCCACTGATAGTTTCGTCCGCGTTAATACGGGAGCACCACGTTGATTCTAGCTGATTCAAATTCTATTACTAAACTGGGTCTTACGTTTCAGGTACTATTCAGTCCGAGTTCTACTTGCGGCTCACCGCTGTCCATGGCAGCGAACCCGCATGGTACCAGGAACTTTTATGTGAATAAGCTATCCAGCTTGTTTGCCGAACATCGGTGGTTCTATCCAGGTGTCCGCCCGAGCACGAAAATTACCCAGATGGGCACTTGGGGTCTTCCTCTACCAATGGAAGCTGGAAAGTCGCCATATGACCTTAGCTGCAGGTGCGACTATAAAATCCAATTCAATTCAATTCAATTCTAAAGTGTGTTCAGTCGCGCTCACACTTATATTTCCTTTTTAGGGACATCAATTACTAATTGTGTTTTGTATCATGTAATACTGTTTCTTTTGTTTCAAATGTACAAACAAACGCGATGGGATAACTTGCTAACGTTTGTGGAATAACTTTAGGGCATTCGCGAACTCTATGAATTACGCTTACTTTTTTTTTCATTACTGCGATAAAAAAAAAGCATTGTGCTACCCAGAAAACAAAACGTGCAGTTCACCAATCGTAAAATGTATTAGGTGAATAATGACTATTGGCGGAATTGACCGACATATTACTAATGGAAACATCGGTAACAGCTATATGATATTTGTCCAGAACGGAAACAGCGAACTTGTTTCTATTATAGAGTATATTACCAATGATAGCATCAGTATAGTGAAGAACGCACTGGCGCAAGTTGAAGCAATTGTTTACTTCAGATAACAGTGTGCGATTGAAGCAACAAAAGGTTTTATAGCGCTTTTATTTTCGAAAAGGCACTATTCAAGTTTGATCGGTGCAGTGCTAATCCTTAAAATCTAGAAAGCTCGGTCACTTTGAAACACATTTAGTTAAATCTAAATTAGTTATAGAGAATCATTTACAATAGCATAGGTTTTAAACTGGTAATTATATGTGAATTCACAGGATATACCCAAACTTACAGTTGACGATTTACTTTCAGCTCAAACATTAGGGTTAGCATGGATTTTATAAGGAGTATATACATACACCGATATATCGCTTTCCAAATATCTGGTTAAATTAACATATAATACCATTATTCAGTAAACAAAATACGGTTTAAGAAGAAAGACAAATATTAATTAAAAGGCGCATCTGTATGGCAGTCAGGGTACATGTAAGGATAGTGGAATATATATTGACTTTTCTTATATTTCACTGCATAACGGTATTTATAATTTACTGATATCTGATTGAAATAAAACATAATATCTTAACGTTAACTGATGATATTATCAGTGCAGGAAAGCACAAAAACACACACCATAAAAACAATCGGCAAAATATTGCAATTATCGGATGTGTTGCGGGTCGGGAATAACGGATTTATTTTTACCAAAACTGAATTATAACAGTTTATTGTTTCTCGTGGTAAATAAAACAACAACAGCACTAGTCACGTCAATGACTTGCGTACAGTTTAGTTAGAGGACGTCGATTAAAACAATAAAACAGCAACGCACAAAACAATAATATCGGCGAGGCTGTTATGCAGATTTACAGAATAGTCACAGCAGACATGTAAATGGATGTTTAAGACATGTCAGGTAGGCATTTAATACATTTTTTGTCGAACTTATTATTGGTGTAAGTCATTTCATATAAAAGGCGGGAAAATGTGTATCGGAAGAAATGTTAAACAAGTCGACCTGCCATTTTGTTAGTGTGACGAAATGTGATAGTAACATATACTCGTGGACTTTAAAATCGTCCAACTGAAAATAAACAAAAAATATATATATATATATATTATAAGATTATACATATAGTAGTTTAATATATTATTTCAAAGTCATACATAATTTCATTTTCATTCAAATAAAACAGTAATTAGCAAAACAGGTTCTGTTGTACTGTGTTATAGCGTGACAAACACACGGACGGCAACGTAACATGTGGGATTTTCAATAACGATTGTGTGCACCATTTTGCCTGATAAACTTATTTTGCGTTCCGTCAGTGTGTACATTTTGCGTAACCATCAGTGTGTACATTTTGCGTTACGTCAGTGTGTACATTTTGCGTTACGTTACGTCAGTGTGTACATTTTGCGTTACGTCAGTGTGTACATTTTGCGTTACGTCAGTGTGTACATTTTGCGTTATCGTCAGTGTGTACATTTCGCGTTACCGTCAGTTTGTACATTTTGCGTTACCGTAAATGTATTTGTGACTCTATGAATATTATAGTCTGATTAAAATATATTTATAGAACGCAAATGTTAACGCATCAGGCTATCAAAATGCAAGAAATTCACACAGTACAAATACGAATACAGCATAATTTGTACTTTTATATTTAAAAAAAACAATTTAATCCGGCTGGGGCAAATTGTTAAATAATATTTGATGTTCACATATTTAATACGAATATTGTAAATAAGAAATTTTAAGATACGATACATGTTTTAAAAATGAACAAAGTTCTTTTAATTTAACCGTTTAACTTATTTTGTCATAAAACAAGTCATATACAACCAATAACTTTCACATTTTCCGATCCAAATTTTCATGGATATGGGAGGGGATATATGTTGATATGTTTTCGACTTTTTAGGACAAAACAATGTGGGGTGGGACATGCCTAAAAAAGACACCGGGATATGTTTTTTTGTTTGTTGTTGAATGGATGAAACACTAAATTTCAGTAGATATAACACATATTGTTCAGTTTTTATTACATATAGCAGATATATACTGTTAAAAATAAGTTTAGCAAGTAAATAAATTTCGTTGACCAGATTCTAGGATATATGTAGAAAAGGTCATGTGCAATATAACTTACATACTTATCAGTTATATTAAGGGAATAAGTCTCAAAAGAAATATGTGAAAACAATAGCAACATGTGGTAATCTACATGTTTTGCAAAAAATATAATTTCGCTATTTCAATTTAAAGGGAGGTAATTTCAAAAATGGTAAACGTTGGTTCCTTATATCTTTATAATGGCAAGGAAATTGTCGATTGTTTTAGCGGTTTTTATAATTTGAGAAACATAACAGTTATTTTGTAATGTTTAATCTTGCTCTTTACCTTATTTTATATTTTTAAATGTGAAATAGTATGTTTTAACTAAATGGGAGATATCTGATATTTACTTAAGGATTGTTTTTTATTGTTTGGTTATCGAAGTATATATAACACGTCAATGGTGGGTCACAAATTGTATATACAAAATGTGTGACCCATTATTGATGTGTTATACTTCGATAACATCGCAAAAAATTAAAAGCAATCCTTATAATTACAAACTTATATCAGTGATAATCTTTGATGACCGTCCATTGTATTTCAAATGCCTCAGTAAGCTCTAAATTAAATTAATTTCAGTTGAACCGATCCGCCAAATCATACATTTTCAAACTTGAAATTTACTCCGCCCAAAGAAATAGGCCTAGATCTTCAGAGTACGTTCCCTGAAAAAAATATGTTTCTAGTGGCATAGCTGCTTTAAAGGCACTGCAGACCAGGCCGAAAACCTTTTCCCTGATATGTTTTCTTAAATCCACAACAGTGTTTACCCAAGCTCGTAAAAGGTAGCGCCGTGGTGTAATGGTTAGCACTGCGGCTTAGTAACCCAGGGATCGCGCGTTCAATCCCAGCCAGGACCGAATTTGGGTTAATTATCGAAATATTTCAAAAGTATTTCCTACCTTACCAGTCCTTCGGATGAGACTTGAAACCTAGGTCTGCTCGCTAAAATGCTTAGTGCAATACAGCGAGGATAAATAAACGCTTATACGCACGCACCCAAGCTCGTCGTAGTGCACCACTTTACAAGCGGAAAAAGGTTTAAAATGTCGGTTGTTCTTATTGATTCAGCTTTTAAAAATAACATGATATACACATAATCACCAATAGCGTCACGATTGTAATATTAAGCTAAAGTGTTTAACTTTACTGAGTATATTAATGCCATTGCTAGTCCACGTCTGTTTAAATCCACTGTTTATTTACTTTCGTTCTGTGACGTTAACGGTTTAAAAAAGTGACGTTATGTAACATTTCGTTACAACATCGTGACTTCGAATGAAACAGAGATAAGAAACTCAGGCGCGTAACCAGGTGGAAGCTCGGAAGGCGGAACCGTTCCACATTTAGGTTTTCATGATATAGTGTTTGGAAGCATACCCCGGACCTCCTTCGCTGCTCAAATCAAATGTTGGTCTTCCACTTTAGTCTGCGCCTGCGCAACTAGAACTATTTTATTTTGACGTGTTATTGAGAAATAACAGGACACTTGTAAGAATCAGACTGCAGTAAATATATGTATTGTCTGCAATTTGTAATTACAAGTATATCGGAATACAAAAAGTAAGTAAAAATTAAGATCAATCTATGTCATGCCGATGATTTAAAATACTTCACAATATAAAATAACATTACATTCATTTAAGCTAGATGTGCATAAGGGCTTGCTAAACTTTTTTTTCTAGTATAGGATACTAATTTCTCTTTTAAGTGTATTGAACTGAAACTACTGGGCATCATCATAACAAAGAATTTATTATTGTATTTTGCAAACTAGGTGACACCCGTATGGTTCCCGGGCAAAGAATAGAGCCACTGACGATACCGTTAGAGGGGTAGTCAGAGGGGTAGAACCACACACAACCACCAATTTATGTTCATTTTATCATTTTTTGTTCATGCTTTTTAAAGGTCTTCATCATGACCCCTGTTTCAGGTGCCATCTCGCTCAAATCACTAGAGCAGAAGCAGAAATAACAATAAACGTGGCTCCAGCGTAAATGGAGTGTCTACACTAGAATTTGCAACAACTCTGCAGTTCTGCAGGTGAGAAGGTTCTAGTCTCCATATTTTACCTCGATGTAAATGGAGGATGAGCCTGGAATGTTCATTCCTGTTTAGCGCCATATACCCTTTTATTTGTTGGTGCGCTTTAAACCCCAATTCAGCTCAATTCCCCGAATATAACTTATGTACGTATTTTATTTTCAGTTTGTTATATGTACATGTACAACCTCAGAAATATAGGTTTATCATTACAGACAAACAGAAAACATCTGACGATGAATTTGCAGACGTACCGGGTACAACCACATCAACAGATGACATCAGCCAGGTGGTATACATGAAAGCATGCTTATTGTTCAAAGTAACGCCATCCAACCATTTCTACAGGAATTTAACAACACTTGCTATTCCTCTACAAAACCACGCTGTTGGTGTCCCTGGTGCCAAAGCTATAGCAACTGCGTTGGTGGTTAGTTGTTTTTCCGTTCTATTATATTTCGTATTTCATCTGCAAAGACTTTGGATATCTGAGAAATACTGTTAAAACGCATTCTCTCATCCAACACTTGGTGTCAGTTGTTTGCATGCTTTTTTCTCATATAAATTTGCTTCACCTCTACTTATTATGTTTTGTCTCATAAACCTATAGCTTCACCTATATTACATGTTTTATGTCTTGTGCCATATTTACAATTGCTTCTCTTCACTGTTTATTGATAATCAAACACACTTATTGTTCGACGGCTGTAAAAAGTATCCACGTTGTACGAAGCAGTAGTTTTATTACTAACTGGTCCGTTGGGATTCATCGAGCCCAATCTGTGTGGCTTTACAATAGATTATCATTCAAGCCGGTGCAAGGCGGCGTAAGAGGTGTTGTTCAACGGAAAGTAGTACGTCATTTTCCGTCAACGTCAAAAAAAAGTTAAAATGTCAGTTCCCCTTTAAAGGGAATGTAGCGATACAGCCAAACAAGCTCTATTATTGAGAGTTCTGGAAAACTTGGAAAAAGGTGATAGTATTATCCAAATCGGATGATAAACAAACAAGATATGACCATTTAAAGGTTGTTCTAAAACGGATATGGGAGACGTCAATTTAGAACTATGACGTCATAGTTCCATATTACCATATATGGAATATTGATAAATATCGTTTAAAACGAAGAAAATCATTGCAAATGAATGCAAAAAAA
Source organism: Cyrtodaria siliqua (assembly GCA_037043455.1). NCBI lineage: Eukaryota > Metazoa > Mollusca > Bivalvia > Adapedonta > Hiatellidae > Cyrtodaria > Cyrtodaria siliqua. The sequence continues at coordinate 26,291 of JAWPHD010007487.1, read as the reverse complement.
TGTATTGGTCATATAAAGCATTACATAACTACCTGTCTTTAATAGACACCTGTCTTTAATAGACTCGATAAAACCGAGTCTGACACACTTTTCTCTAACCTGATCACCTTTTCAGTATGTGTTGTCTCATATTTATTTGCTTCCCCCATACCTGCCAAATGTCTTTTCTCCTCATATTATTTTCACATATACATGTCTTGGGGTTTCCCCTTTATTTATTGGCTTCACATATGCGTGTTTTAAGTTTTGTCTCATATAAAAGTAATTTAAGAACTTCTGGACTGTGATATCACTACCACGCACTTTGATTGTGCGAAGACCTGACAGATTGTAAACCATATTTTTATTTTATCGTTTTAGCGTGTAATTTTGATAAATAAATACCATGATTTTCGTAAGATGTAGTACACGTCATGTACTATTTAAGCTTAAACAACATATTTTTAGTATCTTATTTCATTAAAAAAGAACACAAGTTTTACCATTTTTAAACGCATTTTAACAATGGCAATTTCCCCTCGCTTCGAAATTTTAAATGGGTGAATCTCGCATATTCTCGCGCAGTAAATCTTCTAAAAGTCAATACAGATAAAGATGACGAAACTTAAAAGCGGAACTGACATTTTAATCATGTAAACTTGTTACAATCTTCCAGATTAAAAAGAAAAGAAAATGGCAGCCGTTTCACTTTTTTTTGACGTTGACGGAAAATGACGTACTACTTTCCATTGTTATGTGTTGCTATGAAAAGTAGACGGCGGAGGTAAATAACCACTCTGCTTCCCAACTGACGATGACGTCTAACTAACCATTTTATGTTTGTGGTTTGTTTTGAATACTTGTTTTGGATAACTGTGTTTTGTGAATGCTGCATTTTATATCTAAATTCATTTTACATTTACCTGTTTAATGTGTTGTCCCATATACATTTCTTATTCATGCTATACGTTTTTTTCTCATATACATTTGTTGTCATTCGGCCTTTTAATTGTGTTTGTATTGGATTGGATTAGACTTTGTATACATATTTTCTTATATTATTTTCTCTGTTTGTTGGCGCTTTGACTACAAACATGTTTTATCATAAATGTATATATCATTTTACTTCAAAACAACAAAAAACAAACATAAATTCTGCAAAATATGATGTTCATAGCATATAGTTATAAAGTTATAAAACAAATCGCTCTATAATCCTTCTATCGAACATTCTTGCTAAATTTGTTTTAAAATGCCCAAGAAATTCAAATACGTTCTTATTTTACCACAACTAACTGGTTGATGTTTACCCTCAAATTAAATATTTAGATTATAGTTTGAAAGTCACTGCTCTTAACTTGTTCGGAGTTAATAATCAATTTCAATCGAATTGTATTATAGCCTAAATGCAAACACACATAAAGAAGCACAGAGTGGTGTGTGAAGTATTCGTCAAACATAAGCTGACAGTCTTCATGTGTTTCACCGTATTAGTGAAGATAAACCTATTTGCTTGTTTAATTATTTAAGGATTTTTTTTCATTTTTTTGCCATCTACAGATACGAGTGCTTCTTCCTTGGTACAGTAGGATAGAGTGATTTGACATTAAAACAAAACATAATAGAATGTGTTGCCTACTTTATTCAAGAGGTCAGTGGTATCCATCCTTGATGTTACTAGGTAGAGATGCGACATACGTATGCTAATCGCCGCATCGCTCGTCTTCTCCATTGTGTGATTTCTGCAATTCACGACAGGTTAGATGCAAGCATTCCCACTAAAGAAATGTGTATATACACTATAGACACTCTCAAGATGACCACTATGTACACTCTCAAGATGACCATCTTTCATCAGTTTTTGCGCACAATATGACCTATTTATGTGTCGAACTGCCGTATAACACCATTCATTCATTCATTCATTCATTCATTCATTCATTCATTCATTCATTCATTCATTCATTCATTCATTCTCTCAAGGTGAGCACATTAGTAATCTTCTTCCTTTTCCTCCTCATCCCTCTTCCTCCACCTCATACTCTTCATCATCATCATCATCATCATCATCATCATCATCATCATCATCATCATCATCATCTCATCATCATCATCATCATCATCATCATCATCATCATCGACATCATCATCGTTGCTGTCTTACTAATGGTCATTATATTCACCACATATTGTTTCAGGCTAATTTCAGCGTTAAGCACGTCGACCTGTCCAGCACGGGTATTGGTCAGAATGGACTGACATATATTTTGGAGATGCTGCAAGAAAATGCTACCATTACAGACATAGTAAGTGAATATAAAGCAGTAAAAAACAAACTAAAAATATACTGAAACATAAAAGTATGCTCCTTAAAACAGTTATTGAATTACAAATATGCTGGACGATATACAAGTAGATATAAAATATAGATATAAAAATCAAACAGGAAAATCAGCATTCAAGGACGATCAACCACAAACACACACAGAAACAATGAACAAATTTAAAGATGAATAAAAGGCAAAATGAGACATCACAAACACAAAAGGGTTGACAATAGGGCTACCGCCTTGGAACGGTCAGTGAAAAAAACACGCTGGGGGTTTAAACCAGGTTCTAGGGTGCACCAAACCTCACACTTACCCTACTGTCAACCTAATAAAACGGGACAGTGTAAATAAAGAAATCCCCGCCATGAACTATTCTCTAACCAACAAGGCAGCATTAATAGGCAATAAAGATGCTTGTGTATATATAAATACAAAAAAAAAGGCATAGAAAGCCACAAAGCCAAAGAGGAACTGTAGCATTCACCGAGCCAGTCAACCAAGACACGTGGTCACAAATACACTATAAGGATAAATATAAGAAAAATATTAAACGCAACAAACATGAAAGTGTTGACAACAGGGGTACCGCCTTGAAACGGTCAATGTCAAAAAAGACCGCCGGAGGGGTTAAAAGCAGTATATCAGACTTTGGGGCCTAATTTGTTTAAAAACATAATAAAGTATAAAAGCTTGACATAGTTCATAGATATAGATGGAACATTAAAGTTTCCTAAAATACAGCGCACTAATTAAACATTGTAATTTACAACAAGTCTTTAAAGTCCATAGAGAAACCTCCAAGTTATAAATAGCTGTCATGCGGAGCAAATCGGCGATATTTACACAATGACGCTCGCTTTGCAGCCAAGTTTAAAACAGCTATTCCTGGTGCGTCACCATAGTTAGGAAATACGTTCTTCGGGTCGTTTATTTTATATGTTCAACGTAATTTCTTTTGATGCTTTATGGCACATTTGGTTTAATTTTATCAATTATATACATAAATAATGTATTTGAACAATTCTAAGAATAATATCGATCCTGGTGTTCTTGCTTTAAACCAGGCACAACACAATTCTCACCTCTATCATAGTGTCTGTATTTCAAAACATAATATGTTCTGATCTTGTTGTGTTCTTACAAGCTCGTTTGCAACCTGTGTCAACGATTTTGAAAACCAAACAACATTAATGGGATGTCGACTGGCAAGCATGTATATCGGTATTATCTACTGCTTAGAATTAAAACGTACTGTAAAGCTAAATTGAAAGATATTTTAAGCACGGATTGTATTACATGTTAATTACTGTTCGTATTTTAGTAGTACTGTCGCATCATATATTTTGAGTCTATACTACATGTCGACTAGAATCAAGTACGATGACTTAAAGTAACAGGTTTTTTAAAATGTATTGTTACAATTTCATTGTTTGAATCCACTCTGAGAACAAGCTTTACTTTCAGAACTTATCGTGCAATAATCTACAGTCGAAAGGTGCCAGACAGTTGGCCGAAGCATTTATAAAAAATCAAAAGATAAGGATACTGGATATTTCAGGTATGTGATGAACAGTTGTAGATACACATATTATATATACAAGGTGAAACTTAAGAAAACAGGACATGCAAAGAATAACGGAGAACGATAGAAAAGAAGAATATGTCAACAATAACCAACCAGAATATATTGAACTAGTATGTATGAAAGCCACACTCAAATGGATGTATCTACCTCCCGTTAAAGGGATGGTTCAACATTCACTCTGAAATGTCACAGAGCATCATAACACATTGAGTGAAGGATATATACATATCCCTCGAATGATTAATGACTGCCATAAGATGGAAACGACCGAAGCCAACAAATTATGTCATTTGCGACAGAACCGCACCGTTAATATGAATACAATTGAAGGCAACTTACTTTTACATTTTTCAGGAAACAATTTTACAGACGAAGATTCAACTTGTCTTGCTGAAATTATTGAGGTATATTTACATCGCTCGATGAATCTTATTTGACACGCTGCATTTAATTTTCCAATGAATACCATTACCTTCGGAATACCTCATGATATGCCCTTTAACGGTTTTCATTGGATAACGGGCGGAGCTCAACTTAATAGAATATTGCGCATGAAGGGTGTGTCTAAAATGTTGCCGATCGTAACGGCTGTTACATTTTACTCCATAAAAATCCCTGTATACTAAACTGTTTTTTCGAAATAAATAGTAAATCTGGCGTATATAGAGAAGCAATCAACGCCATTTTAAAGGTAAATATGTATGTAAATATAAGGAATGAAATGCGCTCTTTTGGTTTTCATTGGGGTATGAAAAACGTTTGGATGGTTTAAAGTACGCATGGAGTCCTTCCACACACTTTAAACCACCCAAATATTTTTCATACCCCAATCAAAACCAAACGAGCGCATTTCATTCCTTAAGAGAAGTATTGCTGACGTTCAAGTGAAATTAGTAAAAATAACAGAGTATGTGAATGAAAATATTTAGAATCTTATAGAAACTACATGGAAATATATTTTGTTATCCACACTTGCATATTCTACCGAATGTAGATTTGAAAATAGAAAAACACTCCACATTACACAGGATCGGTAATATTATTATATTATAGCATTGCTTATCCGGAAACTTTAACATTAGGGCATCATTTAAGTGCCCAAATCTGCATCCTATTTTATTTCCGTTTGTGTTCCAAGTGCCCTCCGTTTGCCATTCGCATGCATTCCACTAGAATTCATATTTTTACTACAAATTGCTTATGCTACTCAGTTGCGTTCATATATGCATGCAGTGGTAATAAGAGAATACACGCATGCAGTGGTAATAAGAGAATACACGCATTCAGTGGTAATAAGAGAATACACGCATTCAGTGGTAATAAGAGAATACACGCATTCAGTGGTAATAAGAGAATACACGCATTCAGTGGTAATAAGATAATACACGCATTCAGTGGTAATAAGAGAATACACGCATTCAGTGGTAATAAGAGAATACACGCATTCAGTGGTAATAAGAGAATACATGCATTCAGTGGTAATAAGAGAATACATGCATTCAGTGGTAATAAGAGAATACACGCATTCAGTGGTAATAAGAGAATACACGCATTCAGTGGTAATAAGAGAATACACGCATTCAGTGGTAATAAGAGAATACACGCATTCAGTGGTAATAAGAGAATACATGCATTCAGTGGTAATAAGAGAATACACGCATTCAGTGGTAATAAGAGAATACACGCATTCAGTGGTAATAAGAGAATACACGCATTCAGTGGTAATAAGAGAATACACGCATTCAGTGGTAATAAGAGAATACACGCATTCAGTGGTAATAAGAGAATACACGCATTCAGTGGTAATACGAGAATACATGCATTCAGTGGTAATAAGAGAATACATGCATTCAGTGGTAATAAGAGAATACATGCATTCAGTGGTAATACGAGAATACACGCATTCAGTGGTAATACGAGAATACACGCATTCAGTGGTAATACGAGAATACATGCATTCGTGTAGACTTTGAATCCTTGAATTGCATTCCTGAACGCAGCAACATGAATTTATCAATGATTGTAGCATGCTTCCTTTTGTTTATGTTACAAATAGATTAAGTTATATTAAATGCCTTCAAAATACATTTATCTAAACAAATCAATCAAATAAATGCATTTATCTGCTTTCTATGATTATTTTAATCATCATAAAGGAACTCAACATTTCATTGTATATCACATCTCTCAAAGTTTATATTGCATCAGCGCGTATATTTATATATCTTTTTAAATAACTTAATTATATTTTACAGGAAAATGTGTTTCTCAAAGAGTTACGAGTGAGTAGAAACGAGTTTGGAGATAACGCTGGTTATAGGTTTGGGAAGGCATTAGGTAAGTAACGCGTATTTTGTGTAACTGATTACTCACTAGTCTTGGTTGTGTAACTGATTACTCACTAGTCTGGGTTGTGTAACTGATTACTCACTAGTCTTGGTTGTATAACTGATTACTCACTAGTCTGGGTTGTGTAACTGATTACTCACTAGTCTTGGTTGTGTAACTGATTACTCACTAGTCTTGGTTGTGTAACTGATTACTCACTAGTCTTGGTTGTGTAACTGATTACTCACTAGTCTTGGTTGTGTAGCTGATTACTCACTAGTCTTGGTTGTGTAACTGATCACTCACTAGTCTTGGTTGTGTAACTGATTACTCACTAGTCTTGGTTGTGTAACTGATTACTCACTAGTCTTGGTTGTGTAACTGATCACTCATTAGTCTTGGTTGTGTAGCTGATTACTCACTAGTCTTGGTTGTGTAGCTGATTACTCACTAGTCTTGGTTGTGTTTTGTAGACAAGTTTAAATTAATAATATAATATAATATAATATAAATAAAATCACGTAACTTATTTCTCAATATGCTATATAACCTAATTCTCAGATATTACTAGCAAATAGTGAACATATTTCTTACTATACTGTCTAATAGTGGCATATTTCCCCAGATATGGTGGCTAATAGTGACCAAAATGTCAAAGATATTGGCTATGAGTGATCAGATTGCCCAATATACCGAATACTAGTGACTAAATAACCCTATGTACTGGCGAGTGTCGAATATACTGGCTAGAAGTGACCAAATTGCCTAATACACTCGGTAATTTGACCCAATCTTGCTATGTATTGGCTAATAGCGGCGATATTTCCTAATATACTGGCTAATGGTGACCCTATTTCCTAAATGTACTAGCTGATAGAGACCATGTTTCATAATATTATGGCTAGTAGAGACCATATCTCTCAATATACTGACTAATAGTGACTGTATGTACTAGCTTTTGTTTGTTTGTTTGTTTGAATGGTGTTTTACGCAATTTTTAGCACATGTTAGGCAATATATAACGGTCGATATTTATTTTGGTATGGGCAGCCAACACCATTTTTTCTGGGTAGAACCAGAACTGTATACCTTCCGCCAATAGTAATCATATTATTATACTTGCCATACTGTACTAACTAATAATGACCATATTTTTCAATATACTAGCTGATTGTGACCACATGTTCTAATATACTAGCAAATAGTGACTATATTTCCTATTATTGTACCTCACACACAATTCTAGGCATCTCATTGGTTAAGAGCGGTCACATGGTGACCCCCTATTTCAGTAAGTTTCATAGAGGGCAGTCACTAAAACAATATGGCCGACAATTACCGATTCATAGTTTAAATCACTTGCTATATCTGAATGACCCCACACATTCAGTAATACACCCAATAACTAAATTAACAATGGCCTGCATCGGTAGCTTTTTTGAAATACTACTTTTAAAAGCTGTACCGGTTGTGACGTCAACGTCACTATGTGGCCGGTGAAAATTACAATTTTCTGTTAAATAAGTTGCGGTCCCATTGTTATCAAATGAAAAATAGATTGAGGTCCCATTGACTGCAATGAAAAAAAATGTGCATGTCCCGCGGTATGTTACATATTCATCGAAAAGTGAGAAAAAAAGCGCGAGTGAATATATGCAAATGAAATAAATATAAATTTCTTGATATGGTGTGATTATTGGATTTATTTTCATCGAAAAGTAATAATATAAGAAAAGTTTATTTTGACGAGATATATATATGTTTTATTCAAAATTCCAATAGGCCTTAAGGCCTGTGAGGATACAAATAGTTAACATAAAACAATGACAGGTAATACTAAATGAAACAACATAAACAAATGTACATATGGAGAAGATGGTATAAATATTTTCATATCATTAAATCATTTACTTTATACACACAGTCTTTCACTATGTAATACAAAATATGAATAAGCCCACGTGAGATTAAAATTCACATTCCATAGACATTGCTTTGTAAATATTTGTATTTTATTTTATTTTACATTTCTATTTTACGTATTATGAATATTGTTTTATATATTTTTCAAACACATGACTATAAACATATAAAGACATGTATTTAAATGCAATATGTAACTATCATGTTTTCAGTTTATATATATATATATATATATATATATATTTATATACATACTTATATATATCATCTGATAAAGATTTCAAGCACTAAACAAACAAATGATACATAAATCATGACGATTACAACAAAATACATGTGGCGTTGCACAATATATCGTCTAGGATATTAATTTAAGTGAATCTATATATCATAGCACAGTCAAACATAACCAAAGGTTTTTGCATATACAATGCAACTGAGTATATGTTGCGTATTGTTTATTATGAAATACAAAGCGAAACCAAACTTTAAGACAATGCATAGATAATGCATATGTGTATATATACAATAATTGCATATATTCTATGTCTAAAAATAAAATAAAAAACAACGTTACAACATGATATTTCCCTATACTTACACACAATTTAAAACTTTTGTAATGATTAGTTATTGGAAAATAATATCCTTTCGGATTTCAAATGCTTTGTATACAAATACACTAAGTTTTTTCAATTTGTTTTTATTTTCGCAGTTTATTAGCTCTAAAAATTTCAGCATGCTGGGCCTTTTCCAATAATATTTATCAATGTAATTTAATCTAATACCATTATAATTTGTGCACTCTATTATAAAATGGTACTCGTCTTCTATCTTGTTACAAACTCTACATTTTCTTTCATCTAATGGTATACTTAATGGTCTATGCCATCTACCTGCCTCAATTTCTAAATTATGCGAGGAAAGTCTCAATCTGGATAACGCTTGTCTAAATTTTGGTATATTTATACAGGTTAAATAATGCTTAAGACTAAAAGTATCACATGCGTTTCTGTAAAAAATAGCTCTGCTTGACTGTTCTAAACGTGAATGCCAATTCTGTACAAAATTGTCATGTAATCTTTGTTTTACCAGGCTTAAAAATATATCGCTATTTCCAACTCCCTGATATAGCCATGCATCAAACAATCCAAGATTTCCCAATAATGTCTTTAGCAATGTAACCCAATTCGTTTTATTTGGCATTACCTCGGCATCAGTTCTAAGCATGCTGTATACATATTTAATAAATTTATTTTCATTAGAATAAATGATTTTTAACCAGTATTTTATTATTAATACATATCTATGTGTAATCAATGCTGTTCTTCCTAACTCCCCGTAGATAAAATCATTTTGAGCAGATCGCTTTACATGCAAAATGCTTTTGCAATATTGCGTATGTACTCTTTCAACACAAAGTCCTGTAGAAAAACCCCACACTTCCGCGCCGTAATTCAAAATAGGTTTTATAAGTTTATCAAATAAATCTAATTTATGTTTTACTGATATGTCAGTAAATTTATAAAGGTATCTGTTTAACATAAACACTGCTTTCCGCGCTTGACCCGCCAACATGTTCTGTGTTTCATTTAACGAACCACCTTGAGTGAACACAATGCCAAGATACGTAAAAGCGTTTACTATATCTATATTCATATTATTATAAATAAATGTCATATTTCTTGGCAATAAACCTGCTTTTCTGAAAACCATAACTTTAGTTTTGGCCGTATTAACGATCAACTTCCATCTGGAGCAATAATTTGATAAAATATCAAAGCCTTTTTGTAGACCTTCGGCACTTTCCGAAAATATTACAATATCATCAGCATATAACAGAATAAACAATTTAATCATATCGACCTCAATGCCTTCATACCCGTTTAGTATAAACTCATCTTCAATGTCATTCAAAAACATAGAAAACAAAAAGGGAGATAAACATTCTCCTTGTCTCACACCTAATAAACACGTAAACTCATCGCTCAATTGGTTTAAATATTTAACCCTTGATTTAATAGAGTTGTACATAGATTGAATAATGTTTAAAATCTTCCCTCTAATGCCAAGTTTAATAAGTTTCATCCACAAATTATCCCTCACAACATAATCAAAGGCTTTTGTAAAATCAACAAACGCACAATATAGTTGTTTGCCTGTATTAATCAGATGACTAATAAGACCATGCAAAACAAAAATATTATCTACTGTGCACATCATTCTCCTAAACCCTGCTTGGGCTTCAATAAACACATAATAAAGCTCTGCCCAATCATTTAATCTATTATTCAGGACACGTGTAAACAATTTACCTAATGTACTGAGTAAAGTAATTCCTCTAAAATTAGAAACATCATTTAGACCACCCTTTATATGTAATGGTATTATGTAACCATCGGACCATGACTCTGGAAAGAATCCACTTTCAAAGACTTTGTTAAATAGTGGAAGCAATACAGGTACCAATATACATTTACCATGTACATAAAATTCATTTATAAGCATATCAGGACCGCTACTACGACCATTTTTTATCTGAGAAATAGCATTTAATAACTCAGTTTGACTTATCTCAACATTGAGTTCACTAAACATAATTCCGAATTCATTGTTAACATATCGTTCATTAAAGTAAATGACATCTTCATCTGCGCTAAAGAACGGATCGTTTGGATTGTTAATACATTTAAAATAATTTTCAAACTCAGATAGACCAGATTTTGATGTTTTAATGCCAGATAATTCTTTTAACATATTCCAGTACTTTTTGGCATCCGCGTACCGATTTTTTTCTAGTTCCACTGTTTTTGCTTTATCATATGCATACCTAGATTTTCTTAAAGTATATGTGTAATCTGATCTAGCTTGTACCAAGTCTTTTCTATTACGTTCATCTTTACAACCTCTAAACCTATTTAAGTAAAACATGAAACGTGATCTTTTTTCTTCACATTCAACATTAAACCAAGGATTTTCTTTGTCATTATTAAATGCTTGAGCATTATCAACACGTCGTATATGTCTTTTAAACAATGGATCAGCAACTTTAGTAATAATATCAACAAAAGCATTTAGTGTTGTCGATACCTCATCTTCACTAACTGCATTATTTATTGATATTTTTAAGTTATCTAGTTCCGTTGTTGTATTATCTGAACTAAGAGACGCTATAAACTCGTCCTTTAACTGATTATTCCATGTATATTTAAAATCAACAGTATCATATTGTTTATCGATATCTTTCAATATGTTTGTTTCTGAAACGTCTGACATTGATTTATACTGTAACACATAACTTATATGACAATGGTCAGATAAAATGTTTGGATCGCCAACGTCGAAACTGATAACTTTACAGAAGATATCATCTGAACCTAATACGTAATCTATTAAACTACTTCCTCTGGTATTAATATAAGTATATTTCCCAAAGCCAGCGTCACTACCTACTCGGCCATTTAAAATCCTCAGACCTGTTTGTTTACAAAAATCAATCAAAAAATTACCATTACTATTTTGGTGACCTTTATCCTGAGAATACCTTGGCTGAAAGTCATCAACAATATAATCATCAGGTAATAACTGCGCATGTACATCTGAGTCATAAGTTACAAAATCAGCATGGTCTGAAGTTCGGCTGTTAAAATCGCCATTCAACAATATATAACACTGTCCGTTTGTATAATTATGAATTTCTGTAAGAGAATCTAATAAACGATCAAAAATATTTCGTTAAACAACCGACTGCCTACAACTGCCTTCGGGCAAAACATAACACAAACCTACAAATAAATCATATTCAAGTTTCAGTTTACAGTGATTTAATTTAATCCATAATATGTCATCTTCGCTTTTAAAAAATAAAGTGTCTTCTGTGACAAACTCACTTCGAACATAAATAACAATGCCACCTGAATCACGTTTGGCATTTCGCCTTTTCTTCGTTCTATGTAAACAAAAACATTCAAAATTGTGCATATTTAAGTCCTGTATTTCATTTGACCATGATTCCGTAAGTAAAACAATATCATTATTTTCAAAAATAGAGACCAGTTCAGAACTTTTTAGTTTATTTGAACGTTTGGTTATTACACCTTGTATGTTTAATAAACATACCCTAATGTTCACCTCCTCCTGTATGTCCTACTCTTGACTGTCATTTACGCCGTTATTTTCGTTGGATTTGTCTGCATTCACCAAATCCCTATTGTTAACAAATTGAGCTGACCTCCGATCACGACTGTTATTTAACCGTTCACGGTAATCCGTAACTACTGACTGCGTTCGCCTCTGATCCCACGTGCTCCTCGTAGCTGACCTTGACACACGTCCATGAGACACTGTATCTGTCGAGTTTGTAGTAGTCTGCATTTTGGTTTTGTTTTTAGCCGTGGGGACATTCACAGGGGCATTTGATCTGAAAATAGACGGCTGTGTTTGCGGAATATTTGCAGCCGATTTCTCATTTCTATATAATATATTATGTTTACTTCTTTGAGTTGACATTACATGTGACATTGACGCCAGATCAACACATATTTATAATTTTTTTATATAAAACCCAGTAACTGAGTATTATTTTCCCAATGTTTACTACAAATTAATAAAAACAACTGAAGGAATAAAATCAACACATGTTTACATAATAAGAAATGGTCAAATTTATGCATTATGTATGTATTTATATATTTGTTTGCTTATGTTTTGTTTTTACTTTAAAATAAACTTTTTTCAAATTTCTTTTTAATCCATTTTTTAACTTTTTATTTACTATTTCACAATGTTTTAACATTTTTTACTTTTTGACTGCAACTTTTCAAATTGTAAATAGAACGAGAGAAACTAAGTTTGTATACAAATAGGAAAATATAATAAACGAACTATGATTTCCATTTTCTTGTGCATTTCAGAGAATAATTCAACACTATCAAGTTTCGATATAAGCTGGAACCACTTACGTCATCAAGGTGCAATTGACCTTTGCTACGGAATTCAGGTTGGTTCGCTGGATTCAAATACAATGCGTTACATATTGATCAATTAACTTGTATAGTGGGATATCCGAACTAAAATTGGTTACAATACAATGTAATAATACTTTAAGACAGGCACACATTACCGTTAAGTAATGTTAAATAATTTTGGAACAGTCAAAACCAGTCCACTTTCAGCACTTAAATCCTTTAACTCTACCACTGAACCCATTAAACTTAACTGAATTATGCATATGTATTCTTGTATTCTTACTTTAGGAGAATTCAGGTCTTCGAAGCATCAATCTGAGTTGGAATGGATTTGGTCTTGAGGGGTGTCACGAGCTCGGGAAAATACTAAAGATCAACAGAACGCTTACAGAGTTAGACCTGTCATCAAATAGAGTCAACTATGACGCATTCAAGCTGATTCTACGGGGCATCATGAATAACAAGTCATTACAAGTGCTAAAGGTATTAATAATATATCCTTAGGGACACTATCAACAGTTCGCAATGAAGTAGAATTTACTGCTAAGCCGATTATTAAAATTGAATCTTCGATCGTATCAACCTCATAAAGATTGTATGGTAAAAAGGTGACGTGGATTCGTTAATATTTACATTTTGTTATCTTGATACTAGTACAGTTCTCAAGATCATCTTGTTGAAAATATAAACGCTTCATGCTTTCTAAATTGACAATTAGAGTTAAGTTCTCCGTTCTAGAACTGATTCATCATTATATATAACGCAACAACTATATTTTGCTAAGATCTCATAAATACACTCTTTGATATGTCTTCATTGTCTATGTCGATGTTGACGTATACACTGCACACATGAAGAAATATAAAAAGATCAGACAGGGAAAGTAGCATTCAAGGAGGACAGTCAACCACAAAACACAGAAACAAACACGCAAACAGACAAACAAAAAGACAAAAGTAATAATAAATGCAAACGACATCACAAACACTAAAGGGTTGACAATAGGGCTACCGCCTTGGAATGGTCAGTGGCAAAGTAGGCCACTGGGGGTTTAAACCGGTTTTAGGGTGCACCAAACCTCACACTTACCCTACTGTCATCCCATTAAAACAGGACAGTGTAAATAAAGAAATCCCCGCCATGATTTAACCTCTAACCAACAAGGCAGCATCAATGGGCAATATAAGTAAAACACAAATATGCTCGTGTAAATATAATACAAAAAAACAATAGCATAGAAAGCCACAATGAATGTACTCAGTGACTTGGCAGAAGCCAGAGCAACAAGAGAATAAACTATTAAGGGCTTGCGGTTATTTTTAATTAAATTGATGCATAGTAGCAGTGCCATAATAGCAATGATATAAGTGTACGTTTGCTGGAAAAGGGTATTCTTCGAAATCAATGAACACAAACAACAGAAGAAACAGACTCAGTCTAATTCGGTCTGTTCATGTGAGGTCATGTTACAATGCAACACCTCTCAACCCTCTAAAACCGATACGCAGTCACGAAACAACTGCAATAAACGACTCAATCTCTTTTGGAAACTTTTTTCGTTAAAAGAGAAGTTACTGTAGATCGTAAGTAGAAAAAATAGTTCAGTTCCAACTTACCAGAATCGGCACAAACACTTAAATTCGCCCGAGAGAGTCTTGCGATGTTTTTTCTAAGCATTGTATAAACCCTGTCGAAAAGGTATTCAGGTTTGTAGTCGGAGATCAAAGGAGTATGACCTATATATTTGCTAAGACTATTCATGTGTATATAATAGAGTCGATTCTAAAATATACTGAACCAAAGTTATAAGGCAACATGGATTTTATTTCCATATTGTATTCTATCCGCATTCTATATAACTTTCAGACATATACCAAGAAGCAATTCATTGATTTTGGACATTAGACTCATTTTAATATTCTTAATTACTTAGTGTGCCTTGATCACTATAGGAAAGAAATGTAAAACAAAAGCTTAGGATTGATTTCCAGTGAATAACGAAAACAAATCAGTGTAACTCTTAACATGAAATATTATTGATCAGATACGAATCAAAAATTGATTAAGATTAATTAAAGCACATATTTAAGCATATCCCCTGCCTGCATTTGCATCGAAAAACTCACTAAGCAAATATATATGTTTTTATATCATTCTGATGTTAATGTCCATCACGTAAGCTTTATAGGCACAATCAATCATGCTGCATTATAACTTTGGTTTAGTATAGGTTTTAACTTTTAGTAAATCATTAAGCAAGCATTCAAATGCCGTCTCCGCCTGCTTGGTACTAGTATTGAGGAACCTCATGTACAAGTTAGTTGTTATTACATCGGGTCCCTTACCCGACAGATGAACGAGCGTAGTAACTCTTTCTGTAGACAAAACTGGTATAATATTAACTCAAACTGATTATAGACTGTTACATCAAAAGTATAGTGTTTAAAGAAACACATACGTGTACTTTGATGTAATTGTTTTTCTTGTTCATAACAAGAGGCCCAAAAGGGCCTGTAGACGCTCTACTATGTAAAGATGTCATATTTAGCCTTTTCCTATATAAACTTTGGGTCGCCACGGCGGCCATTTTGATTATTGCAAGAAAACAAAAAACACAAACTTAATAGACGCCAACCATTGTGATAAAGTTTCAACAAAATCCTTCAAAAGGTTTCAGAGAAAATTTCATATTTAACGTTTTCCTATATAACTCTATGTAAACCTTGGGTGGAAATCTGAAAACCTATTCAAAACTATGTTAAATTGCAGAACTTGCAGTAGTAGAATAAATAAAACATATTAACTTGATAATTTAGTTGTTTTGTTTGGTTTATCCAGATTTAATTTGTTCGTAAATGTCGTTTGTTTAGTTAGATACACTCTATGCCAAGTGGCTTTTTTATGGAGTATTTTTCCACATGGCATACTGCGATCCTACATGAGGTCTTCGAGTCCGCCTACTGTTTTGCTAGCATTTACACACTGCAGTATCTTAAATAATTTAAACTATTAAGTAAAAATCTATTGGAAGTGAACACATTGCTAACGAAAAATTGTATTGCAATATACGTATTCTGGGTCAGTTTGGTGAAGATTGGGGTGAAGTTAATTAATCTAGGTAGCGAAATCAGATTCAATATCCGTGCAAAGGATCTTTCGAAATTACAATTAAATCAGCATTAAGTCTAGAAATGTAACGGTTGAAATCTGGTAAACTGACCTTTTTTAGAACAAAAATCAGAAACATTTGCGTTTATACCCCCACAAACGAAGTTCGAGCGGGAGTATACTAGTAACCGTTGGTCAGTCGGTTGGTCGGTCGGCCGGTCGGTCGGTCATTTGGTCGGTATATCTGTTGCAGCAATTTTGTTGAGCGAACTACTTCTAACTTTCTAAAGATATTGATTTGAAACTTGATATGCATGGTCATCATCAAGTATAGATGTGTCAAAACACTGTATTTAGTATAAGCAATCTTGTGGAGCAAACTACTTCAACAGTTTTCGAGATATTGGTTTCAAACTTGGTATACACGATCGACATAAAGCGGAGATGTGAGTTTACAAAATTTGGTGCGGCTCAGTTTATGCCATGCAGAGTTATTGCCTTTAGACTTAGCTGAAGTCACTTTATTTTGCTCAAGCCACGTTGCGGAGCAAGCTTCTTCAACAGTTTTCAAGATATTGATTTGAAATTTGGTATACATGATTGACAGCTTAATATGTCGATGTGCGTAACACAGTTTTGGTCTGGTTCGGTTAATGCCATGCAGTTATTGCCTGGGGAATTGTTGAATTTTGCAGATGAAAAGTATATTTTGAGTAAGTAGGTCACAGTGTGACCTAGTTTCCAAAGTATGGTCAGTCCTTCATGAGAGAAAGGTGCTGTTAAAGTTGGATGAAAATCAATGCTGAGATATAACCCAAATACACGCCCCCACCAGTGATCTCGTTTTCAGGGAATGGTCAGTTCCTCATGAGCGATATATGCTGTTAAAATTCGATGAAGATCGCAAATGCTGTGATATAACAAAAACTGGATATTGACACCCGCCCGCCACCCGCCGCGCGTCCGGTTTTTGCCAACCTATGATGAGAAAAATAGTCCTATAAAAATCACAGCTTTAAGCCGGGTTTTGAAAACCCGGCTACAAATGACTGGTTAATTTATTTGTTTAACTGTTAACTGATATTTCTTTCATTAACATACATCAAAATGATCGAAGGCATACTATAGCAATCTGTCGATACGTATCATGGGACTGCTGTAAGCCATCTTAAAACGTATGTGTAGTACTGCAGCCAGGGGCGTAGCCAGAGCCTTTTGGAGAATACGCCCTGGGGGAGGGTGCGGGAGGGAGTTGCCCCGTCCTGCTGGTGGCGGTCCGGTGTGCCTCTCCTGGGAAAATTTTGAAATTTGAGTGCAATTTCGGAGGTTTGTGGCTTCATTTGAGCGAGATTTTGGAGGCTCTCGCCTCCATTCATTAAGTGTGTTTTTAATAAATAGAAAAAATATCAAACCAACAAAATTATAACAGAAGTTTATTGAAACTTGATACCCACTACCCCACTTCAATTTTTATCGCTGATTTTAAAAAAAAGAGCACTTTTATTTTTTCACATTCGATTTCTAGAGTACGCCCGGGCGTACAGGAGTATGCCTGGCTACGCCCCTGGCAGCAGTCATTACTACACAGTATGCCATCATCTGCTGCAGTGAGCCATATAAATGGCATACTGCAGCAATATAGCATACTGCCTTGTCACAGTCCATATATCGGTTGCCACTGTATTGTTATACCGAACTGGTCTTTGTGTTTTACACATAACAAGTCCTCTGTCCTAAAATATGAACATTGTCATTTTATCGTTACTCACAGATTGGTGTCTGTATTTTACAACACATAACAAGTCCTCTGTCCTAATATCTGATGTCACTGTATTGTTACTCGCAGATTGGTCTCAACCCGATCACTACAGATGGTGCCACCTCCATATTACGGGCCATCTCTGATGAGCGGTGCAGCTCGCTTACCCACCTCGACATGTCCGTGAGTACGCTGTCTATAACCAACGCATAGAACATGTGTTATATATGTTTATATTAACTGCATTTACCTTATTTAAAATAAATCTCATTGTCCAGGTCTAAGCATTAAAGATAAAAACACAACCTTTAATGAGTTAAGCGGTCAAATTAAAAACGGTACACCATGCATTCCCAGTGGCTATATAATTGACTCAGTTTATTAATACAATATCAAGTATTGAAAAGTGTCCTTGTAGAGTTTGTTTTTATACATAAATACGATGTCCTTATAATTTTGATACAATCAGTATACATGTACGAGTGTACTATTTGCAGGACGTGTCTGTAGATAGCGATTTCGTAACATTGTTACGTCAAGTTCAAAGAAGCGATTTCTGTCGGTGAAACATGGTATCGAGTTACGTCATGACGACATTAAAAAGGGTGACGTACCGGTTGTACTGGATACAGACGATCCCGTCACAATTCTGTTTGAGTGCGTCAAAACAAAGAATTTGAGACTAATTGATCTGTTGAAAAACCTAGATAAGGATAACAGTGATACATTATCCAGAGAGGAGCTTAGGAGAGGTCTTGAGGTAAAGAAGTTATATTATCATTATATTACCATATGCAGTCTGTCCGTCCGTCCGCCCTTCAGTCCGTCTATCCATCTAGCCATCCAGCTGTTGTTCTAGTACTACGTAGGAGTACTTCTTGTATCCAATCAAAAGAAAATGTTTGTTCTGTTTCAGGAGATAGATATCCCTCTTAGTCAAAGATCCATGGACATTCTTATGAATAAACTGGACATAAATAAAGATGGACAAATTGACTTTGGGTTAGTATTATGTTAATAATGGTTGATAGAAGTATTACCATATCGAATTTTGTTTTGCACAAACTTTCAGTAAAAATATTGACATTTTCTAAAACCCACGATGCATCAAAAACGTCATACACTGAACGACTTTAAAAACGCAACGGGGAAATAAACTAAGATAACTGACATATTTCAATAGAAATTAAGTTTTAGTTCCATCTATTCTATTTA
The DNA here is from genome assembly GCA_037043455.1 of Cyrtodaria siliqua. Lineage (NCBI taxonomy): Eukaryota > Metazoa > Mollusca > Bivalvia > Adapedonta > Hiatellidae > Cyrtodaria > Cyrtodaria siliqua. Next base: position 7,097 of record JAWPHD010007487.1, on the reverse strand, counting down.
ACCATATCTACAGTTCAATTGCTGAAAATTTCATTCAAATTGATCAACATTAAACTTGTTAAATTCAAAATATAACAGTACTACCCCCAAAAGCAAAAGTCACAATATCCACCATTAGCGGCAATGCACGCCTGACATCTCCTAAGCATATTGGGATATACCGGATATTGGTTTTGTGACTTTTGCTTTTGGGGATCGTACTGTTATGCTCTGAATTTAACAAGTTTATTGTTAATCAATTTGAATGAAATTTTCAGCAAATCAACTGTAGGTATTGTTAAATAGAATAGATGAAATTAAAATTTTATTTTATATTTGATTGTTTTTCTAAGTAAGTGGAAATGGAGTGTGGCACAATTTGTAGGATGACAAACTTCCTCTTATTAAACCTGTGTTTTAAGTACGTATTAATATCGCGTAGGCAGACAACCCACTTGGAATGAACCAGTACTATATACCTCCCGCCATCCGTAAGAATCAACTCTTTCAAAACTCTTAATCTGCGAAACACTGTGAAATTACGAAGAACATAGCTTATGGCTAGAAACAAGAAAATAAAATGTATTGTTACTACTCCCACAAGCAATACGGCAACTTTTTAAATCCTTTAATGTACTGTATGACACAAACAAACAAAGCAAATTCCCTGTTGTTACATACTGGCTTTATTAACATAAGGCTTAAGTCAATTAGTTTAATTTAGTCTTGCATACCGGATACGGTTATCCGCGTTTTAAAATGAGTGATGGAAAGCCTGATCTTACACATGGGGGAAGATAAAAGTCACGCGCTGTTATCAACAATTCGTATACTCTACGTATAAAGTTCTTAGCTTTGGAATTACTCTATTCCATTTTTAATTATCATTAATGCTAATTACTAGCATACATTTCAAATTGGTTTAATTGTTATACTGTAACATACGTTTAAACCTTTATAGATACATCTTTTCTTCGTTCTTATGCATCTATATATTTCCTTTAATGGTGGTGTATATTTATCCACGACACTACCTCATATGGCAAGTCGGCTTCTCGGGTAATTTACAGGCTTGACACAGCGTAACATTGTTATTGTCGTTTGTTTTGTTAATATGAGTTTCATAGAGCATGCTGATTGACCAGACTCCCTTACATTGAATGGTCTAGCAATGTCTTGTCGTATCTAAATGGCGCTTTGATTAGATACATGTATTAATATTCCAGCCTGCCGAATGCTACTTTCTGTTTTATATTTTCAGTGAACTGACGGTCAGATACAAAGAGCATTTACGTCGTGTAGCAAAACTGCGAAAAGAGGCTGATGTTGACTTGAAGCATTTCAAAAACTTTGACCGCTTAGAACAGCTGAGAGAGGCTGTGCGCTTGCGTTTAAGCCTTAGTTCTACGTGAGCATAAATTCGCATATGCTTTAGTCTGTTACTAAAAGAACGTGTTATGAAATATGGCAAAACATTTCATTCTTATTATATACCTTTTGAGTAGCATATTGGTGTTCTTTTAGGTAGCATATTGGTGTTCTTTTAGGAACATGATATGCAAAATGTATATATAACAAGAAAGAAATGTTTTGTCATATTTTTTTTTACATATTTTCTAGTCTTATTTTGTAAATAAATGCGCATACATATACATTTTAAAGGACTTGATTTGTTAAACGTTGGTACTTCATTTAAGGATGATGATTTTATTTTTAATTCATAGTTTTTATTTGAAAACAGAATTGTTTCATTGTTTGCTGCTAGATATGGATATAATGTAGCTTTAAGACATCCCCATCCAAGTGGGGATAATTAACAATGTCAAAATTGAAATCATCAATCTTGTCATAGATTTAGCTAATTATTTTTTCAATCGAGAAATCTAAATCAAGAAAAGAATCAGGTATATTAGCTTTGTTAAGCTGAAGTTCTTTAGGATAAATATTATTACCCATAGTTGGAAAGAAAGGGTTGTCAATGTTCAATATGTCATCCAGATACCGAGAGGTGTCATTAAAAGCTTCAATAACATCTGCCTGGGTATCTGGTGAAAGACTCAACATGAAATCTCTTTCATAGCAAAATAAAAACAAATCTGCGACAGGTGGTGCACACTTCGTACCCATAGGGATACCGACAATTTGTCTATATAAACAGTGGTTCCATACCTGACGAAAATATTATCTAATAGGAAGATGAGTGCTTCACAAGTTGTGTTTGGTGCACCTTAGAACCTGGCTTAAACTCCCAGATGCCTTTTTCACTCTTACCATATTGTCATTCCAATTTAACGGGACAGCTTATAAAAGAAACTTCCCATCAGCCTATATCTTCTTAAATAGGCGATATAAGTAAATCAGAAAGATGATGTGTATGAATGTAAGATAACCACACAGCAGGTGCACAATGACTTGGCAGAAGCCAGAGCAACATGAGAATGAACCTTTAAGGGAAAAACAAGACAAGATTAAAGATACATATTAAACGTTACACTGCTGTGCAAGATTTAGGTAGACATCATCATAGAGTCTATACGATGAAAGTGGAACGCAAAGTGATGAAATGTAAATGGGAAAACCACTAAACATACGCTGCATTGCAGGATGACAGAGTATCATACCCTCTTTTGATACATGTTCTAACACATATGGTAAAGCGTGTATGAAAGTAATCATTCAATATCAAGGATCTTCAAACGTTGTAAATTATGTCAACATATAGAAGTCAGGTTTCGATGGGTCTGAAATTATTTTTTTATTTAAAAGTAGATAAGATTACGATAAAATCATGAGCAAATTTGTGTTTTTCAGAAATTCTTGGAAAAAGATAGCCCTGGTCTGATATAGTAGAGTTAAATTATAACGAAATCATCTTTTTGTCATAGATCTTGCTCATTAGCTCAATCGATTTATTGGTTTTATACTGGTGTCTAAATGGTATCAAAATAAATGTGTCATACAGGAAATTGTTCTTTTAGCCATTTGACAAGTCGATCCCATATTTTAAGTCAAATTATTGTATAACAATCTTAGTTAAAATATTTAGGGTCATTATAGTCAAACTACGCTTTTAAGAGCTATGTTTTTATAAATCCAGCCTAGCTCGAACAATCACAATCCGAGCTGACTCGTCAATATTCGTATCAGACAGTGTCACGGTTACGGAAATTAAACAGGCATTTCCGAAATGAAATCGGAAGTATTCCTTACGGAAACTTCTTTTTTTTTTTTAGATCAAAGATGTATTTGTCAACACACTGAAATGCAAAAAGAAAAATACATATTTTTTATATGGTTTTTGATATATAGAGATATTTAACTGCTGGGATCGATTATAGGGAAATCCTTCACGAGATGGTAGGCGTGTGGTTCTTTTCACAAACGAGCGTATGCGAGTGAGTGGGAAAACAAAACACGACTACCATCGAGTCAAGGAATTCCCTATAATTGAACACAGCAGTTAAATAATCTGTTTATTGCATTTTAAATCAGTTTATGCCTGATTTTAACCGAAATTCTTCACTTTATTGAACATTATCGGCGGATGACGTCGACGTCAGCACCTTTTTATTGACGTCAAAACTCAGCGTCACAGTTATTTTTGTGTTCGGAGTTAGTTAATAATATTTAGCGATTATGAATATTCTTTCACTGGGAAATCCCAATCGTTCACCAGTGAAAATGTAATAACAATCAATATCGTTCCATTATGCCCCTGTCACACTATAGCGCGTTTCCACTGCGTTGGCACGGCGTTGTTTAATTTTCCAGAACGCCGTGAGATCGCAAGAAAAATCTGATATTTTTCGTGAAGATGGAGATATCACGGCGTCCTCACATCGACCAAGGCGTTGCTACGGAGCTCCCATGGCGTTCTATCGCGTTCCTACGGAGTTCTTGTTGGCGATTGTCTGCGCTCTCACGGCGCTTCCACTGCGTGCACTGCGCTTTCACGGCGCTCACACTGCGCTGACGGCGTGTTGAAGACGTTCGTTTGCACTACCTATTATTCATTTATACTATTTTGTTCGTTTTTGTCATGCAAACGCCGATGGACGCGGTAGAAGCGCCTTGGGAGAGCAATGATCGCCATGACAGCTCCGTACAGTCGTTGTAAGAGCGCAGTAAAATAAATAACACTCCGTATAAGCGCCGTAGACGCGCCGTATAAGCGCGGTAGAGACGCAGTGACATCTCAGAGAACGCCGTACAATCTCCGTGCAAGCGCCACCGACAACCACAGCGTTCGCACTGCGACCTCTGTGCGCGCCCGCGGAGCTCCTGTGGCGTTGTAGGAGACCTTACTGCGCTGCTATGGCGACTTTACGGCGACCCCACTGCGCTCTTATCAGAACGCCGAGCGACGGCGTTTGTTTTGTGCATGCTCAAAGTGCGCGCCGTCGCTTGGCGTTCTATGCGATCCCAATGCGTCTACTGGCGATGCCACTGCGTTGCTGCGGCGATGCTTGCGATCGTACTGCGCGCACCTCGGCGTTCTGCATTTTTCTTGGACGCCGTGGGATCGCCGTGAGAACGCGGCCCTAGTGTGACAGGGGTTTAATCTCCAGTCGTAAAGACCATGATACATTTAAAATTGCTACAGTGTCAACTGCTCCATTACGAGTCTGTAGAAGTCCGTAAACATCATAATCCCTCAAGCAAAACGAATATGTGTAATAAACATTATATCAACATGCAATATGCCTAAACATGAAAATATTCCTGCTTTCCTTTGCGTTCTAATAACTTGTGTTTTTATTCATGAAAATATTCCTGCTTTCCTTTACGTTCTAATAACCTGTGTTTTTATTCATGAAAATATTCCTGCTTTCCTTTGCGTTCTAATAACTTGTGTTTTTATTCATGAAAATATTCCTGCTTTCCTTTGCGTTCTAATAACTTGTGTTATTATTCATGAAAATATTCCTGCTTCCCTCCGTTTTCTAATAACTTTTTTTTTCATTAATGGGCGAGATATCACCTCGTGTTCGTGTGGATATGTATCGTTATTAATTGTTTACTTTGACTCTATCCTCAGAACATTCGCATTCCTTTGATGCAATTAAATCATTCTTAAATGACTATTTTAATTATTGGGAGTTAAACAAAATGAGAACAAATGGTCCTATAGAAACCACAGCACACACACGCAATGACACCGTAGATCCGCGCTATACCACACACACTCAATGACACCGTAGATCCGCGCTATACCACACACACGCAATGACACCGTAGATCCGCGCTATACCACACACACGCAATGACACCGTAGATCCGCGCTATACCACACACACGCAATGACACCGTAGATCCGCGCTATACCACACACACGCAATAACACCGTAGATCCGCGCTATACCACAAACACGCAATGACACCGTAGATCCGCGCTATACCACAAACACGCAATGACACCGTAGATCCGCGCTATACCACAAACACGCAATGACACCGTAGATCCGCGCTATACCACACACACGCAATGACACCGTAGATCCGCGCTATACCACACACACGCAATGACACCGTAGATCCGCGCTATACCACAAACACGCAATGACACCGTAGATCCGCGCTATACCACAAACACGCAATGACACCGTAGATCCGTGCTATACCACACACACGCAATGACACCGTAGATCCGCGCTATACCACACACACGCAATGACACCGTAGATCCGCGCTATACCACAAACAAAGCGCAAATTAACTATACAATGAAAAAGACAATACACAACAAACAAACAGTAGAGCAGGATAAACTGATCATCAGTCTCAAACAAGCGTCTGCGGTAAGTCCCAGACTTGGAACGGTCAGAAGACAATATGGCCTACTGGTTAGCTTAAATCGAGTTTAAGTGTACACAACCTCGCTATCAGGATATGCCATAGTCAACATAATCAGTTTCATGAAGACGCACGACTGGAGCACTTAGGTGTGTATATTTGTTTTCATTGCTCTAATATTTATTTATTTTATCATTTTATATACATCATACTATCATACTGCTCAGAACCTGTACTGTAATGAACACATTTTAAGGTTCCTGTTCTTATTTACCCTCCCTGCTCTATTTACTGTGTTCTGATAATTTATGTATATTCCGTTAAGCGCACACAGCTTTTTTCGGGTAATCAACTTCAAATTGTCATCATCGTGCATTCCAATGTCATGCATGCTCAGGACATACGGATTGGATATATTTAGAGTAAATATAACACAAAGCAGCTTTGGATAGACTATAAGTCACGGTTTTATAACATCTAACTACTTATTTATACTTGTTGTATTTTGTCTTTTATTACATTCTTAGCTTTAATGACCAACAGTAAGACGAGCTCATGCGATTTCAAATGTGTCGTCGTCTTCTGTCAGCGCATTATGTACTATTATAGGCGATCTTTTTAGTAAACTGTTTCAGTTTTCACCAAATTAGGTTTGAAGGACTTCGTATATCAGTTATCCTAACCCGCTTTAGATATTAGGAAGAAATGTCAGTAGTGATACTTTACTGGCCCTATGGATCATCGAGCCATATAGTAGGTGACATAGAAGTAGAATACCACTTAAGCCGGTGCTAGGGGGAGTTAGAGATGTTACTGCTTACATTAATGCTCATGCTTCCAAAGGATGTTCCTTATCAGTTTTTATGTATATATCATTAACAGACGTTGTGACGCGTACCAGAATCGGGCCATATTGGTCAAGAACATATTTCCCATGGTTACTTGTCTTTGAAAAAGCACGGGAATCTTGTTTATTTACTGACTGCATGCTCCATGACCGATCAACTCTGGTTCGGGTATATAAATTGAGGCCCGCTTGTAGTTTTTTCTTTTTTATATTGCTATATTAGATATTGTCTTGGGTAAGAAAAGCTAAACACAACTTTGTAATTTAGAATGCAAAACTTGTCTGATATATCTTTATTGTTTCTAGAACGATAGCATTTAAGCATTAAATGAACAACTTTCAGTTGTGTTTTTATATTTTACTGAACACAAAAAGGCTGTATTAAGGGTCGCAGTAATGTAAACAGCGACGAACAATCTCGTTCTCAGATGCCGAACAATTACCCACAAGCCCAGCATAAGCTCACTGCGCATAGAGC